>JAMWET010001845.1:0-292250 GCA_024036415.1 Prochilodus magdalenae
ACCCCCTCCCCCTGACTAGTTATAAGCAGTGTTTTCATCCTGGATTTTGACTTTAACATGCATCGACTCTTACACTGTAACGAAGATGTTGATTTTGAAGCTGGAGTCGATGATTTTGTATAAACAAGAAGTGTGATATTGGCCTCCCAGTGCTCCTAAAAGTTCTGCTGTATGACTTACGACTGAAGGTTGTAAGTCACGACTGGATTTGTGCTCAAGTGGTTTTGGCTGGAAACGAGATAGATGCAGCTGTGGAAATAACACTTTGGTTGGAAGTTTTTCTGTCATAGTAAATGTTCTATTTCTTTTTACTTGCTTAACAGAATGATTTAACAGAATACACTTAAGAGATGATTAATGTTTTTTATCCAATTAGAAGAATCACATACAAGGTGCTTATATTTTGTAGTTTGGTGGGGGAGTGATTTTAGTTTGCAGTTTTCATGGGTGGCTGGCTGAAATCAATGAAATGCAGTCAGTTATAATACAAGCATCAGCAGCCTTTCATTGCTTTTTGGTGCTGTTTGCCAACACTCCCTTGCAACTTGAAAGGTTTGGTCTCTTTTGAAAAATTCGCACCGCAACACACGAGAGAGCAATGGAGAGAGGTGTTGAACGTGTTGTAGAAGTTCAAGGATTTTTTCTTTCTTATAACTGCAAAATACAACAAAAATAAGTAAAATTATGCTTAGCTACGTCTGTTCTAAACTAAGATAGCAATACTGTAATGTGGTTTCTTCTGCCTCCCACTCCCCAACTGGCACTAAGGCTAAACACAAAACAGCCTTCCCCAAAGACGTTAATAGAAGTCAGAGTAAATTCTATCTTCAAACTTCAAAACTGGATTGGTTTCTTTGAGTCCAGAACTGAGAAGCATCTGTAACTAAATCTGAGATGGAATCGCATTTTCAAACCACATCCAAGTTGATTTTGGATCCTATTTGCAAATAGATTCCATGGGCGTTTTGCTTTCCAGACCATCAGTCTTAATACACAAATCTGGATATGCAAAAAACCAGAGTTGGGGCTGGCAGTACTAGAAAAGCAAAAAGAGGACTTTGGAGAACCAGAGAAACCACGCACTATAGAGATAACCAGAGATTGTTTACAGAAGTAAAAACCGACACGACACACAAATACAGATACAGGCATAATCGAACAATATCCGGGACCAGCCACCCAAATACCCATTCATGGTGGGTGTTTTACTGTCCATGTGGCCTTCAATGATGAATGTTTATTATAATTATCATGATGATCATAGCTTTTGATTTATTGATTTTGCGCTATTAGGTATGAAAAGTGGGCATTGCAATAAAAATAACAACAAACTTTTTAAAAAAATGCCACCTTTAGTTTTAGGCAGTAAGAAGAGAGCTGAAAATGATTGGGTAAAAGTATGAGTTTTTTTTTTGAGAGAAATGCCATATTGTGGTACCTAAAATAAAAAATACTAAATAAAGGGCCTTCAATTATTCATTGTTTTAAATGTATAAGAAAATGTTTCAACTGATATAGAACACAATCATACATTATGTATGATGTTCCTTGTGAAGGAGAATTCTGCACACTGTGTTGTTAAAAAAGAAGAGACTATGATATTCTGGGAAACCATACATAATATTCTCTGTGGCCTCCAAAAAAAAAACTTTTCGGCACCTTTTATTTTTGAAGGTGTTTGGCAGCCCACATGCAGAGTGCCTTTTTGCAGTGCATTGCTGCATGAAGGCATCAATTTAGCCTTTAGCATTTCCACCGGCCACTGTAAACTGCACCGACATAAGCACTACATGTTTTATAAAAATATCAGCAAGTCTTCTTCAGGGTTCATGCATATGAATCTATACCTCTAATGAGTTAAAAACACTCTTAGAGTATTCATATCTTTGCTCATCTGCAAACGCTGCCATGCACCGGAGCTGCCACCTACACCACTGGAATATTTGAATGAGATCTGCAGAGATTAAGAGTGGGAGTTGAGGAAGAGATAGACAAACGAGATAACTCCAAACAGCTAACCCTTTTTAAGCCGATGACCCACTGTTATGCCACTCGTGTGTGAACTGCTCTCATCGGACTGTGAGATTCAGTATTCAACCCCAATTTGGTTTTCCTGACGTGCGAAATTTTCCTACATCCAGCTAGTGTTAGCAGGTTGGCGATCATATTTGAGTGAGAGGGGCCCAGTCAAAAAGGGTCTAGTATTTAAAGCTGGTCTGCTACCCAATCTGCCACCCCCACCCCCCTCCAAAACTTTTTCCCCAAAGACCCACATGTACACGTGCACACAAAATACACACGCAGAAGACTTTACACTGAAAGACACATCTTTACTCTAATCACAACGAAGACACCACGCCTAACAGTGACCACAGACCATGGAAGAGAGACAGAGACAGAGAGAGAGACATACCGGACTTTTGTAAAGTAAGAGCAAACCTCACTACATTTACACAGTGCTGGTCCTGCCTGAAGCTGCAAAGCGATCAGCTGAAACACTACACCCAGCGCACAACGGCTCCCTTTTGAATGAAAACAAGCAGCCTGACTTAGCAGAATCAGGCCTCTCCAAGATTGAGTCGATACTGTCCATTATGAATACATGGGAGGGAGGAAACATAAGCAAGGAAATATAGAACTACCAATAGTAACCTGATTTTTAACTGAACGACAGTGTGTGGAGTTCAGTGTGTGAGTGTGTGGTGTGAGTGATGTAGGTGTGTGTGTGTGTGTGCGAGTGTGTGTGTGTGCTGAGTGTGGGTGTGTGTGAAGTGTGAGTGTGTGTGGCGTGTTTGTGTGTTGTGTAAATTAATAAGTTACAATACTAGCTTCCACTTTAAGTCTACTTAAATGACATAGGATGTGGTGTGTGGTGTGTGTGTGAGTGGTGTCTTAAGTGCCACTGTTAAATGACATAGGTGTGTGTGTGTGTGTGTGTTTTATTAAATTACTTAGTTTAAATACTAGCTTCCCACTTAAAGTCCACTTACATCACAATCTTTGGAAAAGTATTGTTTGCATGTTTTCTGCTCCAATACACATTTATTACAAGTATACCCCCATGTATGTGCAGAAGGTCCACTAACCAGCCTCAAGTTGGCAACAACCCTGAGCAGTAAATTAAGGAAATAAACACTTCTATGGCCTAGTAGAATGAGCAGGATGAGAGGTGGCCCCATATGTCGAAATGGGAAGAAGCCCTACAAAATCCAAAAGTAAAAACGTGCAGTAAAAGTTTAAAACATATCCAAATCCCTGTATTACATCAAACTGACATTTCCTAATGGAGAGAAACAGTTTAACAGCAAAAATCAGGGATCGTCACAAGATTGAGGTCTATATACCGTCGTTCTGAATACATGGAGGAGGAAACATAAGCACAGAAAGATAGAAACTACGACAAAGTAACCTGATTTTAAACTGGAAAACAGTTCCCTTTTCTTATCCTTTGTGGTAAACAGGGGCCCTAGGAGTGGTGGATACAGAGGCGAATGCTTCCATATATACGGACTCATTACGAGCACAGCAGGGCTGTCCACGTTCACCTCCATTTAACTCTATTACTCAGTAAAAACAAAATCAAATTCTGCCTTCTTAATAAATGTGCAATGATTGGCCTGGCAGTTTGCATAATAGTAATCTTTAAAAGCGGTCTTACAGTACAAAACAAAAACCTTGCTTGGATGTGATAATGTACAAAAACAGGTATCATTTGCACACACTTACTGAACTAGTACCACATGTAAAACGTTACCACAGCACCTTAGTTATACAGCATGTACAGAAACTCCACAATAGACATAACATATGATTACATCATATGATGTGTGCATGTCGGTGTGTCTGTGAGTTGTGCGTGTGTGTGAGGGTGTGTGTGTGCGTGTGTGTGCGTGTGTGTGTGAGCGTGTGTGTAGTGCATGTTGTGCCCTGTGTGTGTTCGTTGGTGTGGGAGTGTGTTCGTGCGTGTGTGTGTGTGTGTGTGGTGTGTATACGTGTGTGTGGTGTGTGTATGAGTGTGTAGTGTGTAGCGTGTATGAGTGTGTGTGTGGTGTGTGTATGTGTAGTGTGTAGCGTGTATGAGTGTGTGTGTATGTGTAGTGTGTGGTGTGTGTGTGTGCGTGTGTGGTGTGAAGTGTTTTGTGTGTGTATGTGCGTGTGTGTGTGTGTGTGGTGTAGTGTTAGTGTGTGTGGTGTGTGTGTGTGCGTGTGAGTGTGTGTGTGTGAGTGTTGTGTGGAGAGTGTGAGTGTGTGTGTGTGTGTGTGTGTGTATGTGTGTGAGTGTGTGTGTGCGTGTGAGTACGTGTGTGTGTGTGAGTGTGCTGGTGTAGTGTGAGTGTGTGTGTGTGAGTTTGTGTGTGTGTGTGTGTGTGTTTGTGTGTTTGTTAAGATTAATAGTTAAATTACTAGCTTCCACTTAAGTCTACTTGAAGATGGGTGTGGTGTGTGTGAGTGGAGGTGCAGTGTTGTGCTTAAGTTCACTTAACTGACATAGGTGTGTGTGTGAGTGTTTTTATTAAATTACTAGTTAAAGTTACTAGCTTCCACTTTAAGCCACTTACATCACAATCTTGGCAAAGTATTGTTGTGCATGTTTCTGCTCCAAATACCATTTATTACAAGTATACCATGTATGGGAGAGAATGTTCACTTAACCAGCCCTCAAAGTTGGCAACAACCATGAGCAGTAAATTAAGGTAAACACTTTCTATGCCTAGTAGATGAGCAGGATGAGAGGCCCATATGGTCGAAATGGGAAGAAAGCCTACAAAATCAAAAGTTAAAACTGCAGTAAAGTTTAAAACACATATCTAAAATCCCTGATTACATCAAACTGGACAATTCCTAATGGAGAGAAACAGTTAACAGCAAAAATCGACATGACTGGAATGACCAAGTGAGTAAAGAAGGGCTAAAGACTGAAACTGTTGCTCTGCTTGCTGTAGTAGCTATTCTAAGCCCACTGTCTCTTCTCCTCCTGCGGTCCACTTTCCTCTTTAACTGTTAATGAACACAGCAATGCTGTAGCCTTGACAACTATACCTAGCTCACCCTGTTACTCAATGTAATCTAATGACTACCATTTTTATAAGAGGAATGCCTTGTGTGTGCTTTAAGACCAATCATGTGAGAGATCAGGGGGCAGAAGATAACACTTGACAGCCATACTGCACCTGGGCAGTCATTTCCAGCCATGCAAGACCAGCATCCTGTATCTTTTGAACTGGGGAGAGGCCTATAAAAACAGAACCTTAAAGCACACAATAATGCTTCAAAGACTAGTTTTCCAGCTAGTTTGCTACTGTTCATGGGCACCAGTCCTTTCACAGATGCGGGGTGAGGTGGGTGAGTTTCCCGCTTTGCTACACCTAAACCAGCAAGCTAGCTGGCTCGTTTTATTTAAGGTGGGATTTTTTTTTGTTCTTCATTTTCCCTTGTCTCTACCTTTAGAATCTCTCTGAGCAGCAGATAGATGAATGTCAATGGGAAAAACCTAGGCCCAAATGGCACACGGCCAAAAAACCAACTGAGAAATAAGTTGTTCTGTACACTTTAGAATATAGAATACTGTGACCAACAGCTCTCCTGTTGGAAAGAGTAACTAAGAGGGAATGATGCTAGAAAACACCATCACAGCAGTCACACTCCTTTCATGTATTTCAGTGTGTGCGTGTGTACTGTGTAGTAGGCATTACAGCATTCTTGTTTGTTTCGCCGCCACAGCCACACGCTCCAATATGTGCAGCTGCCCTAGCCCCGGTAGTTTTTGCCACTGAATTCCTGCCCACCTCTAAAACATTGACATGCACCAGTGGGGCAGGGGAATATATTAAGTAATAACTCATACTTCACCTCCCCCTTTTCAACATTCACGCCTACCAGTAAGCAAAAAAAAACGCTCAGCTAGCACAGTGACCCTCCTCGAAGCTTCATTTCACTCTGATACTCATCACCTATACCCAAGGAAAAAATGCATTACGATTTTCAACGCACATTAACTTAGAGATCCAAGAGCGGTGCCGACAAACATATTTCACTTTTGAGAGATTAGATACTGAAACAAACCCACTGTTAAATATGAAACCACAATCAAAACACAGCAGAGTCAGACTGGAAAGCTTGCGCCAAAACCAAGACGCGTTGTTGATTTGCGGTTCTGCAACAGTGTTCGATTCGTAAATAAGACGTCAAAATGGGGACAGCGTTGGTTTCAGTATTAAACGCTTGACAGATACTTAGCCTTAATCATACTTGTGGCTGAGAACAGAATGATGCGTCTTCTATCATGCAATTTCAGATAGCAGAAGCTTGTGATGCAGAAGTCTTCATATTTCTACCTCAATTAGATACAGTTTCAAATGTGTCTTTGGCTTGCACTCTAGGAATGGGTTATTTTGTCTTGTAGGGATGGGCGATACCGATGACTTTCCCTTTAATCCGATATTAACTAAGGCAGGCTAATATCCGATAATCAATACAGACACTGAGTTACTTTAGAGGTGGTGATGTTCAAACCATGGCTAATGGTAAAATGTGTTAACAAATGTAAACAGAAGTCTGAAATTAATCCTTAGTGCTTATTACATAAAATCACTTAACAAAATTTAATTCAGTGTTTAAATGATTCAGAAGGTTGACTTAAATCGGTTACTTTACATGTGAACTGAAAAATCTGTAACTGATGTGCATTTATTACATATTTAAAATTTTATTATAACTTAGAGTTTATATTGCATTCTGAATGTCGAATAGTTTATTTAAACTATTTTACATTTAGGTATTACATATTAGATCTATTGGGAAACAAAACACCTTTTTAAAAGTGTGGTCTAATATTCTGGCCGGGTGTTTTAGGTGGTAGTGTGGGAGAGGTGTACCACATTATTTACAAGAGCCATATTACAACTTTTGAGATTTCAGCCTGTAAGAATTCATCAGTTTACCAGTTAAAATACACCAATTCAGTCCTCAAATTTGAACATCATGTTTAAAGAAGCTGCTTATTTCAGCTTCATTGGGAACAGAGAAGGAGGAGGGAGGAAAATATTGTTTCCTACACTACACTAAAAACAGATTCTTTAGCCTTCAGATTCTTTAGAGACTTCATTTACACACCCACCCCACTAATCAATAAAAAAAATTGTGACCAGAATCGTTTTCCTAAAAGTAAAAACAACTCTTGTTCTGTTTTAATAGACAGTCTTGTTTTGTTCATTTCTTTTTTATTTATTTATTTTTATGAATGTGATTTGAAATTTGAAGGAGACCTTTTCAACAACTAAAGACAGTATCACTTGATGTAAAGATCATCTACCAGTGTGTCTCACTCATGGTCAAGGAGATACTGTAGATTCTAATCCTGCTTTCGAGTTCGGCTTGATGCAGCTAATGTAGTAATGAACAAGCCCTTCCTCAGATGAAGTGGGTGTGGTAGAGCAGGGAGAACATGCAGGGCAGGGTCAGGGTTAAGAATGACAGCTTCATACCAATTACTCTACTTCCAAGCCAGGACTCTCTGAGGATCCATCATGTTACAATGTGTACTTTATCTGTTGGGGCCAAACCTTGCAGCTTTTACACCAAGGCCAGGAGGCAAGATGCCATTGCTAACTCAGCAAATAACAGATGAAATTCAGCCAACAAAGAAGGGTGGGTGGAATATGTCCGCCATCATTCATGTGCCCAAAACCTACTAGATTGAGGAGGAAACACAAAAGCCCAGTGGACAAAGATAGCAGTCTCCACCTGCTTCTATCCTCAATGCATTCAATGACCTGACTTCAGACAGGCCCGCCATTCGGAGGTTCAAGAGATTGTGTCCTCCCCATTGTGTTTTGTTCTGAGTCTCTGCATAATTAACAATAAATCTGGAAACTGAGAATCAAACATGAAAACACCAAGGTGCTACCCTCTTTTGAAGAAGAAAGGAGAATGAGTGAGCGAAAGGGCACGAAGAAGAGTCTATAATGCAAGGCAAACCTCTTTTTTTTTTCGGACAGGCTTGCATGTGGTGTTAGAATGACGAAGGCATTTCCTCTCTGAAATCTATCTTATCTGCGGGCTTGGCTGATAACAAGCTAATAATTATGGTTCAGCCCAGGTGTGGCACCTAATATCATTCATGTCCTCGCGCAGGATTCGCAAAAGCAAGCACGAGGGGTGGTGGTGGTGGGTTGGTGTGTTTTCACTGCGGCCTGGGCTGGGGAAATAGATGAATGTCTCTGAATAGAGAGCAGATATATGGAACCACAGTCTCTGAGATTTTCATAGCGTAGAAGAACATGGGGTTGATAGCTGGGCCAGAGGAACAAAAAATACTACCAACTCGGTGGAATGTCCTTGGCATTGGCAAATAGAGAAGTGCACTCATTCGAATGCGAGAGGAGAGAGAGAGAGTGAGGGAGAGAGGAAATGGAGGGAAGGAAGGAGGGAAAAAAAAAATCCCCTTCGGCGACTCGCCAACACAACCCCAAATCAAACTCCAACACAAATGGAGGGGACCTTGGAGCTCATCTCATGGAAAGCAATGAATTTGAATTTTCACCTACAGAGTGTTTGATTCGCCTGCTAGATCAAACACTTTCTTGTCCTCTCTCTCTCTCCTCTCTCTCTCTCTCTGGCTCTCTCTATACTCAGTCTCGTTCTTACACTCCCAATACTCCCGTTCACTCTAACCAACTGCTCATGCCGAACTGGAACTCCTTTTGTGAGATAAACATTACTCAACAACTTAGGTTATCCTGAAGTTCCAATAGTTGTGGACGGGCTAGAATCTCTTCATTAGCAAACATTGGGGTATTGCTATAACACAGAGATGTGCATCTCCATCACTGAGGGTCAATACAATATATATTTTGATGCGCTGCCAACAGTTCCCACACAATACAGTTCGAGCTAATAGCAGAACACATTATACCACAAATTAGTCCTGACACTGCAGTGTGTTATTGACCGATAGCTGTTACGACCAAAGGTTCGTTCAGATATTACTCTGCACAATTCACACATAACATGGCAATGACACCACACACTTTCAGGACCCAAGAACAGTAGATATACTAAAGCAGCCAATGTTGTAATTGTACAAATAAAGACAAAATGAACTGAATACACAATATTTAATTGTTATTTTAGTAAACTTAAAAATGAAAACGAAAATGAAACGAAACTTGTTATTCACATAACATCCCACAAACATAAACAAATCCACAGACACAGTGGGTTTAAAAGAGTAGTATCTTTCATCAGGAATGCTGGCCAGGTAGGTAGGTAGGGTAACGATTGTGTGGTTTTGAGACATGGAGTAGATCAGCCCAATCAGAGGGAGCATGATCGCTGCACCCATTAAGGCAAGATAAATTTGGAATACAGAAACAAAACAGAGCAAACAAATACAAAACAAAGTTCAGCTTCACATAAGAGTAAGTTGTTAGGCTGTGTGTGGAACTGTGGATAATATTACACTGTAACATTGCCTATTGTTTCGCCAGCTGCTTGTAACCCTGATAATGGGAAAATTATTTTACCTCGTGGAATGTTTGATAAACAAAGCTTGTGTTTTCTGTCCCTTTTTTCTAAGAAATCTAACAATAGACAGCAATAACAGAACTGTGGAAAACTCGCAATAATAAACTCAAGGTTGTGTTATAATGTGAGGATACTGTACTGGTGTAACCCTTAGCAGAATTAAGTGTAGGGCTTCAAAATAATAATAATAAATAATTAAATATCAGAGTCCAACCTGACTGACTGATTAAATTAATTAAAACCAAAAATAAAATATAAAGATTATCACTTAAGATCTTATTAGGAATAGTTAAGATTCATGGATGTGCATTGGAGCAGCAGCATAAAAGTTCATAATGCGAATACGGGGGCCCAGGGCCTCTACTAGTAGTAATAGATAAAATGAAATCTGATTTAGCTGATGCAAAGGCCACTACACACACAATGCATTCTAAGTGCATTCAAATCATATTGCATTGTGAACTTTTATGCTGCTGCTCCACTGCACATCCATGAATCTTACTATTATAAAAAATTTATATATATATATATATACATATATACAGTATATATATATATATACATATATACAGTATATATATATATATATATATATACACATATACATATATATGAATTATTTAGCTATAATGCAAGATAATTTGAGCTAGATTTTGATATATTTAGTTATAATATGTTTAGAATTCTAGCTATAATGTAGCTAGAATTCTAAACATATTATAACTAAATATATCAAAATCTAGCTCAAATTATCTTGCATTATAGCTAAATAATTCATATATATGTATATGTGTATATATATATATATATATATATATATATATATATATATATATACTGTATATATGTATATATATATATATAAATTTTTTATAATAGTAAGATTCATGGATGTGCAGTGGAGCAGCAGCATAAAAGTTCACAATGCAATATGATTTGAATGCACTTAGAATGCATTGTGTGTAGTGCCTTTGCATCAGTAAAATCAGATTTATTTATCTATTACTACTAGTAGAGGCCCTGGGCCCCGTATTGCATTATGAACTTTTATGCTACTGCTCCAATGCACATCCATGAATCTTACTATTCCTAATAAGATCTTAAGTGATAATCTTTATATTTTATTTTTGGTTTAATGTAATTAATCAGTCAGTCAGGTTTGGACTCTGATATTTAATTATTTATTAATTATTTTGAAGCCCTACACTTAATTCTGCTAAGGGTACACCAGTACCAGTATCTCACATTATAACACAAACCTTGAGTTTATTATTGCGAGTTTTCCACAGTTCTGTTATTGCTGTCTATTGTTAGATTCTTAGAAAAAGGGGACAGAAAACACAAGCTTTGTTTATCAACATTCCACGAGGTAAAATAATTTCCCATTATCAGGGTTACAAGCAGCTGGCGAAACAATAGGCAATGTTACAGTGTATATTAATCCCACAGTTCCACACACTGCCTAACAACTTACTCTTATGTGAAGCTGAACTTTGTTTTGTATTTGTTTGCTCTGTTTTGTTCTGTATTCCAATTTATCTTGCCTTAAATGGTGCAGCAGATCATGCTCCCTCTGATTGGCTGATCTACTCCATGTCTCAAACCACACAATGTACCCTACCTACCTACCTGGCAGCATTCCTGATGAGTACTACTCTTTTAAACCCACTGTGTCTGTGGTTTGTTTATGTTGTGGGATGTTATGTGAATAACAAGTTTCGTTTCATTTTCGTTTTCATTTTAGTTTACTAAAATAACAAATTAAATATTGTGTATTCAGTTCATTTTGTCTTTATTTGTACAATTACAACATTGCTGCTTAGTATATCTATTGTTTTGGTCCTGAAAGTGGTGGTGTCATTGCCATGTTATGTGTGAATGGTGCAGAGTAATATCTGAAGAACTTTGGTCGGAACAGCTATCGGTCAATAACACTGCAGTGTCAGGACTAATTGTGGTATAATGTTTTGCTATTAGCCGAACTGTATTGTGTGGGAACTGTTGGCAGCGCATCAAAATATATATTGTATTGACCTCAGTGATGGAGATGCACATCTCTGTGTTATAGCATACCCCAATGTTGCTAATGAAGAGATTCTAGCCGTCCACAACTATTGGAACTTCAGGATAACCAAGTTGTTGAGTAATGTTTATCTCACAAAAGGAGTTCCAGTTCGGCCTGAGCAGTTGGTTAGAGTGAACGGGAGTATTGGAGTGTAAGAACAAGACTGAGTATAGAGAGAGACAGAGAGAGAGAGAGAGAGAGAGAGAGAGAGGACAAGAAAGTGTTGATCTAGCAGGCGAATCAACACTCTGTAGGTGAAATTCAAATTCATGGTTTCCATGAGATGAGCTCAAGGTCCCTCCATTGTGTTGGAGTTTGATTTGGGGTTGTTGGCGAGTCGCCGAAGGGGATTTTTTTTCCCTCCTTCCTTCCCTCCATTTCTCTCTCCCTCACTCTCTCTCTCTCTCACTCGCATAATGAGTGCACTTCTCTATTTGCCAATGCCAAGACATTCCACGAGTTGGTAGTATTTTTGTTCCTCTGGCAGCTAACCCCATGTTCTTCTACGCTATGAAAAGAGAGACTGTGGTTTCATATATCTGCTCTCTATTCAGAGACATTCATCTATTTCCCCAGCCAGGCCGCAGTGAAAAACCACCCCCCACCACCACCACCCCTCGTGCTTTGCTTTGCGAATCCTGCGCAGAGGACATGAATGATATTAGGTGCACCACCCTGGGCTGAACCATAATTATAGCTTGTTATCAGCCAGCCCGCAGATAAGATAGATTTCAGAGAGGAATGCCTTCGTCATTCTAACACACATGCAAGCCTGTCCGAAAAAAAAAGGTTATGCTGCATGATAGACTCTTCTTCGTGCCCTTTCGCTCACTCTCCTTCTTTCTTCCAAAAGAGGGCAGCACCTTGGTGTTTCATGTTTTGATCTCAGTTTCAGAATTTATTGTTAATTATGCAGAGACTCAGAACAACAATGGGAGACACAATCTCTTGAACCTCCGATGGGCCTGTCTGAAGTCAGGTTCATTGAGCATTGAGGATAGAAGCAGGTGAGACTGCTATCTTTGTTCACTGGGCTTTTGTTCCCTCCTCAATCTAGTAGTTGGCACATGATGATGGCGACATATTCCACCCACTCTTTGTTGGCTGAATTCATCTGTATGCCGAGTTAGAATGGCATCTTGCCTCCTGGCCTTGGTAAAAGCTGCAAGGTGCCAACAGATAAAGTACATGTAAATGACGGATCCTCAGAGAGTCCTGGCTTGGAAGTAGAGTAATTGGTATGAAGCTGTCATTCTTAACCCTGACCCTGCCCTGCATGTTCTCCCTGCTCTACCACACCCACTTCATCTGAGGAAGGGCTTGTTCATTACTACATTAGCTGCATCAGGCGAACTGAAAGCAGGATAGACTCTACAGTATCTCCTTGACCATGAGTGAGACACACTGGTAGATGATCTTTACATCAAGTGATACTTCTTTAGTTGTTGAAAAGGTCCTTCAAATTCAAATCACATTCATAAAAATAAATAAATAAAAAAGAAATGAAACAAAACAGAACTGTCTATTAAAACAGAACAAGAGTTGTTTTTACTTTTAGGAAACGATTCTGGCACAAATTTTTTTTATTGATTTAGTGGGGTGGGTGTGTAAATGAAGTCTCTAAAGAATCTGAAGGCTAAAGAATCTGTTTTAGTGTAGTGTAGGAAATATTTTCCTCCCTCCTTCTTCTGTTCCCAAATGAAGCTGAAATAAGCAGCTTCTTTAAACATGATGTTCAAAATTGAGACTGAATTGTGTATTTTTAACTGGTAAACTGATGAATTCTTACAGGCTGAAATCTCAAAAGTTGTAATATGGCTCTTGTAAATAATGTGGTACACCTCTCCCACACTACCACTAAAACACCCGGCAGAATATTAGACACACTTTTAAAAAGGTTTTGTTTCCAATAGATCTATAATTAATACCCAAATGTAAATAGTTAAATAAACTATTCAGACATTCAGAATGCAATATAAATAAGTTTATAATAAAATTTTAAATGTAATAAATGCACATCTAGTTACAGATTTTTCAGTTCACATGTAAAGTAACCGATTTAAGTCAACACTGAATCATTTAACACTGAATTAAATTTTGTTAAGTGATTTTATGTAATAAGCACTAAGATTAATTTCAGACTTCCTGTTTACATTTTGTTCACATTTACCATTAGCCATGGTTGAACATCACCACCTCTAAAGTATCAGTGTCTGTATTGATATCGGATATTAGCCTTGCCTTAGTTAATATCGGATTAAAGGGAAAGTCATCGGTATCGCCCATCCCTACAAGTAACCCATTCCTAGAGTGCAAGCCAAGACACATTTAAACTGTATCTAATTGAGGTAGAAATATGAAGACTATGCATCAAAAGCTTCTGCTATCTGAAATTGCATGATAGAAGACGCATCATTCTGTGCTCAGCCACAAGTATGATTAAGGCTAAGTATCTGTCAAGCTTTAATACTGAACCAACGCTGTCCCATTTTGTCTTATTTGAATCAACATTGTTGCAGAACCTCAACAAGCGTCTTGGTTTTGCGCAAGCTTTCAGTCTGACTCTGCTGTGTTTTGATTGTGGTTTCATATTTAACAGTGGGTTTGTTCAGTATCTAATCTCTCAAAATGAAATATGTTGTCGGCACGCTCTTGGATCTCTAAGTTAATGTGCTTTGAAAATCGTAATGCATTTTCCTTTGGTATGGTGATGAGTATCAGAGTGAAATGAAGCTTCGAGGAGGGTCACTGTGCTAGCTGAGCGTTTTTTTTGCTTACTGGTAGGCGTGAATGTTGAAAAGGGGAGGTGAAGTATGAGGTTATTACTTTATATATCCCCTGCCCACTGGTGCATGTCAATGTTTTAGAGGTGGGCGGAATTCAGTGGCAAAACTACCGGGGAGGGCAGCTGCACATATTGGAGCGTGTGGCTGTGGCGGCGAACAAAACAAGAATGCTGTATGCCTACACACATACACATGCACACACTGAAATACATGAAAGGAGGTGCTGCTGTGATGGTGTTTAGCATCATTCCCTCTTGTTACTCTTTCCACACAGGAGCTGTTGGTCACAGTATTCTATATTCTAAGTGTACAGAACAACTTATATTTCTCAGGTGGTTTTTGGCGTGTGCACATTTGGGCCTAGGTTTTCCCATTGACATTCATCTATCTGTGCTCAGAGAGATTCTAAAGGTAGAGACAAGGGAAAAGAACAAAAAAAAATCCCACCTTAAATAAAACGAGCCAGCTAGCTTGCTGTTTAAGTAGCAAAGCGGGAAACCACCCACCCTCATTGTGAAGACTGGTGCATGAACAGTAGCAGAACTAGCTGGAAAACTAGTCTTTGAAGCATTATTGTGGCTTTAAGGTTCTGTTTTATAGGCCTCTCCCCATTCAAAGATACAGGATGCTGGTCTTGCATGGCTGGAAATGACTGCCCAGGTGTCAGTATGGCTGTCAAGTGTATCTTCTGCCCCCTGATCTCTCACACGATTGGTCTTAAAGCACACACAAGGCATTCTCTTAATAAATGGCATTAGATCATTGAGTAATAGTAGCTAGGGATAGTTGTCAAGGCTACAGCATTGCTGTGTTCATTAAAAAAGAGGAAAGTGGAGCAGAGGAGAAGAGACAGTGGGCTTAGAATAGCTACTACAGCAAGAGAGCAACAGTTCAGTCTTTAGCCTTCTTTACTCACTTGGTCATTCCAGTCAGCTGATTTTGCTGTTAACTGTTTCTCTCCATTAGGAAATATCAATCTGATGTAATCAGGGATTTACATATGTTTTAAACTTTACTGCAGTTTTACTTTTGATTTTGTAGGCTTCTTCCCATTTCGACATATGGGCCTCTCATCCTGCTCATCTACTAGGCATAGAAAGTGTTATCTTAATTTACTGCTCAGGGTTGTTGCCAACTTGAGGCTGGTTAAGTGGACATTCTGCTATACATGGTATACTTGTAATAAATAGTATTGGAGCAGAAACATGCAACAATACTTTGCCAAGATTGTCATGTAAGTGGACTTAAGTGGAAGCTAGTAATTTAACTAGTAATTTAATAAAAACACTCACACACACACCTATGTCATTTAAGTGAACTTAAGCACACACTCACACTCACACACACACACACACGTCATTCAAGTAGACTTAAGTGGAAGCTAGTAATTTAACTATTAATTTAACAAACACACAAACACACACACACACACACACACACTCACACACACACACTCACACACACACACTCACACACACACACACTCACACGCACACACACACTCACACACATACACACACACACACACACACACACTCACACTCACACACACACACTCACACACACACACTCACACGCACACACACACTCACACACATACACACACACACACACACACACACATACACACACACACTCACACACACACACGCACACACACACACGCACACACACATATACACGCACACACACTAACACACACACACACACTCACAGACACACGCACACACACACACACTCACACACATACACACACACTCATACACACACACACACACGCACACACATACACACACACACACACGCACGAACACACTCACACACGCACGAACACACACATGCACACATGCACACACACACGCTCACACACACGCACACACACGCACACACACACACTCACACACACGCACACACTCACAGACACACACACATGCACACATCATATGATGTAATCATATGTTATTCTATTGGGAGTTTCTGTACATGCTGTAGACTAAGCCTGTGTAACGTTTACATGTGGTACTGCAGTAAGTGTGCAAATGATACCTGTTTTTGTACATTATCATCCAAGCAGGTTTTGTTTTGTACTGTAAGACCTTTTAAAGATACTATTATGCAAACTGCCAGCCAATCATTGCACATTTATTAAGAAGGCAGATTTGATTTTGTTTTTACTGAGTAATAGAGTTAAATGGAGTGAACGTGACAGCCCTGCTGTGCTCGTAATGAGCTTATATGGAAGCATTCGCCTCTGTATACACCACTCCTAGGCCCATGTTACCACAAAGGAAAGAAGAGGGAACTGTCTTTCAGTTAAAAATCAGGTTACTTTGTTAGTTCTATATTTCTGTGCTTATGTTCCTCCTCCATGTATTCAGAACGACGGTATAGACTCAATCTTGGCGAGCCCTGATTTTGCTGTTAACTGTTTCTCTCCATTAGGAAATGTCAGTTTGATGTAATCAGGGATTTAGATATGTTTTAAACTTTACTGCAGTTTTACTTTTGATTTTGTAGGCTTCTTCCCATTTCGACATATGGGCCTCTCATCCTGCTCATCTACTAGGCATAGAAAGTGTTATCTTAATTTACTGCTCAGGGTTGTTGCCAACTTGAGGCTGGTTAAGTGGACCTTCTGCCATACATGGTATACTTGTAATAAATGGTATTGGAGCAGAAACATGCAACAATACTTTGCAAAGATTGTGATGTAAGTGGACTTAAGTGGAAGCTAGTAATTTAACTAGTAATTTAATAAAAACACACACACACACACACCTATGTCATTTAAGTGGACTTAAGCACACACTCACACACACACACACACACACCTATGTCATTTAAGTAGACTTAAGTGGAAGCTAGTAATTTAACTATTAATTTAACAAACACACAAACACGCACACACACTCACACTCACACACACACACTCACACACACACACACTCACACACACACACTCACACTCACACACACACACTCACACACTGAACTCACACACTGTCGTTCAGTTAAAAATCAGGTTACTTTGTTAGTTCTATATTTCTGTGCTTATGTTCCTCCTCCATGTATTCAGAATGACAGTATAGACTCAATCTTGGAGAGCCCTGATTCGCTAACAGGCTGGCTTGTTTTCATTCAAAAGGGAGCCGTTGTGCGCTGGGTGTAGTGTTCGAGCTGTGGCTTTGCAGCTTCAGGCAGACAGCACTGTTAAATGTAGGAGTTTGCTCTACTTTACAAAGTCTGTATGTCTCTCTCTCTGTCTCTGTCTCTCTCTGTCTGTGGTCACTGTAGGCGTGGTGTCTCTTTGTGATAGAGTAAGATGTGTCTGCAGTGTAAAGTCTTCTGCGTGTATGTTTGTGTGCACGTGTGGGTCTTTTGGGAAAAAGTTTTGGAGGGGGGTGGGGTGGCAGATGGGGTTAGCAGACAGCTTAAATATAGAACCTTTTGACTGGCCCCTCTACTCAAATATCGACAACCTGCTAACACTAGCTGGATGTAGGAAAATTTCGCACGTCAGGAAAACCAAATTGGGTTGATACTGAATCACAGTCCGATGAGAGCAGTTCAAACACTGAGTGGCATAACAGTGGGTCGGTTAAAAAGGGTTAGCTGTTGGAGTTATCTGTTTGTCTATCTCTTCTCACTCCCACTCTTAAATCTTGCAGAACTCATTAAATATTCCAGTGGTGTAGGTGGCAGCTCCGGTGCATGCAAGCTTTGCAGATGAGCAAAGATATGAACTCTAAGAGTGTTTTTAAAAGAGGTATAGATTCAGATGCAGGAACCCTGAAGAAGACTTGCTGATATTTTTATAAAACATGTATGCTTATGTCATGCAGTTTACAGTGGCCGGTGGAAATGCTAAAGGGCTAAATTGATGCCTCATGCAGCATGCACTGCAAAAAGGCACTCTGCATGTGGGCTGCAACACTTCAAAAATAAAGGTGCCAAAAAGTTTTTTTTGGAGCCACAGAGAATAATTATGTATGGTTCCCAAAATATTATTCTCTCTTTTTTAAACAACACAGTGTGCAGAATCTCCTTCAAAGGACATCTACATAATATGATTGTGTTCTATATCAGTTGAAACATTTTCTTAGTACATTTAAAACATGAATAATTGAAGGCCTTTATTTAGTATTTTTTATTTTAGGTCCACATATGGCATTTCTCAAAAAAAAAAAACTCATACTTTTACCCAATCATTTTCAGCCTCTTCTTACTGCTAAAACTAAAAGGTGGCATTTTTTAAAAAGTATTGTTGTTATTTTTATTGCAATGCCCTTTTCATCCTAATAGCAATCAATAAATCAAAAGCTATGATCATCATGATAATAAAAACATTATCAGTGAAGGCCACATGACAGTAAAACACCACCCATGATGGTATTGTGGTGTCACGAAAGTTCGAAAAGCCTGAATATGGGTGGGTTTTCTGAAAACTAGCAAGGGTTGGCCAAAGGCCTTTCTCAGACTGCCAGCCCAAATCTAGGTTTTGGCATATCCAGATTGTATATAGACTGATGGTCTGGAAAGCAAAACGCCATGGAATCTATTGCAAATCGGATCCAAACCAAACTTGGATGTGGTTTGAAATGCGATTCCACTCAGATTTGTACAGATGCTTCTCAGTCTGGACTCAAAGAAACAAATCCAGTTTGAAGTTTGAAGATAGAATTTACTCTGACTTCTATACTCTTTGGGAAGGCTGTGTGTTTAGCCTAGCCAGCTTGGGGAGTGGGAGGCAGAAACCACATTACAGTATTTACCTTATTTTGAACAGGACGTAGCTAAGCATATTTACTTATTTGTTTATTTGCAGTTATAAGAAAAAATCCTGAACTTCTACAACACGTTACACACCTCTCTCCATTGCTCTCTCGTGTGTTGCGGGCGAATTTTTCAAAGAGACCAAACTTTACAAGTTGAGGGAGTGTTAACAACAAAAGCAATGAAAGCTGCTGATGCTTGTATTATAAACTGACTGCATTTCAATTATTTAGCAGCCACCCATGAAAACTGCAAACTAAAATCATCCCCACACCAAAATACAAATATAAGCACATTGTATGGGATTCTTCTAATTGGATAAAAACATTAATCATCTCTTAAGTGTACTCTGTTAATCATTCTGTTAAAGCAACACCAAAGAAATAGACATTTACATGACAGAAAAACTTCCAACAAAGTGTTATTTCCAGTGCATCTATCTCGTTTCAGCCAAAACCACTTGAGCACAAATCCAGTCGTACTTACAACCTTCAGTCGTAAGTCATAAGCAGGAACTTTTAAGGAGCACTGGGAGGCAATATCACACTTCTTGGTTTCTACAAAATCATCTACTCCAGCTTCAAACTCAACATCTTCTGTTACAGTGTAAGAGTGATGCATGTAAAAGCAATCCAGGATGAAACACTGCTTATAACTTCAGGGGGAAGTTGCAGGCTATAATGGTGTGGGCGGAGCTGAAGGATATTGTCACAGGAAATGTTTACATACCAGCTGATCGTTACAATGTTGTAACAAATGGAAGTATGGTGTTAGGTGGGTGCTCTCGTAGAGAGGTGGATACATAGCTTCCTTGAAGAGACACGCAGGGAACATGTCGTGAAGGGGTTTCCACATTCTCCATTATTCGCTCCGGCTCTTCACGTGCACATTTACAGCGAATTCAGTACATGGTTTCCATATATAGACTGCATGGCCTGGTAATTGAATGGTATCTTTAAAACAATGTTTACATGCTACATCAAACACCATTCTTTCATGAAATGGGGCTTAAATAGGGCACTGTATAATGAAATATCATTCAATGAGATGAGAATCTGTTTGGCATTTTATGCTGACGCAGCTTTTTAGTAGACTAGTAGAGGTGGGGCCTGTGCTTCTTGTTCTTTCTTGTCCTCTCTTGGGCATCTTCCATGAAACACTTCCTGTAGGGAAACTACCTTTACCAGAAACACTAGTCCTTGGCAACCTGCCTTTCAGTAGGTAGTAGTAGTCTCTTGAAGAAGAGCTGATGAATCTTACTTGAACCGTGCAGCTTGACCCCTGAAAACTCAGAAAGATCACAGTCACACATATTCATCATTAGGTGACTTCATTGAAGAGCTACAACAGTAACACGGAGATGGTTTAAATTGAGTAGTGAGACTGAAGTTAATTGCCATATTAGGAATCTACCATGCAGTTAATATGTATGTAGTTATGCAAATTAGCCTTTTAAAGGTTGCTCTTATGTCCTTTTCAGAGGGTCTATCATTTGCCATCTCTTGTGGAAACGATTGTCAGAGATTAAAACTAGAGTCTTGTGTGGCCAGACATGACCTCATACCAAGACCACACATCTGTTAAACTTTTGGTGCCAGATTGTGCCAAAACCCAGTGCAAGCAAAGATACGCCCCCTTGAAACCTGTCTCCAAATTTCTCTGGTCTGTGCTCTTTTAACACCCAGAGTGTAATCTATAACACAAGCAAAAGAGACTAGCTAGCAAAAAACCTCTTTAGCTAACAGGACTGTTAAGGGAACACACATTAGCATGCTTAATTAGTGGACATTTCAGCCATGCTAACTTGCCTTACATCTATAAACTAACAACCGGCTTGTTGTCAGACAGTGTTAACAAGCACGCCTACGCTGAACTACGCCTTCAGGATAAGCTAAAATTTCACTCTGTTCCCACCCTAACAAGTTTACATGCTCACCCACATTTAGAACCGTCTGCCCTTATGCACAGAGGAATTTGCCCACCGTATTTAAACCATGCATGTGGGTGAAACACCCACATACACACAGTGAGCTCACTTGCCCAGAGAAGCAGGCAGCCCTATTCATAGCACCCGGGAGCAGGTAGAAGTTAGGGGCTTTGCTCAAGGACACTTCAGCTGTGTCTTGTTGGTTCAGGGAAGCAAACTGGCAACCCTCCGCTCCCAAGGATGGTACCCTACCCTCCAGCCAATGACTGCCAGAATGCAGGCCCATACTACCAGCGACCATGCACACACAACTGAAGTGCAATGTCTGAGCCTCGTGCTGGGTAACCCCACTTTCATGATCATGGAATTGCTCCTGTGAGGTAAGTGTGTATGCCAGGTAAGTATTTCTTATGGTTGCCACCAAACATTCTTGTTGCAAAATCACAAGACATCCTGTCAGAGTATAATAAACAGAGCACAAAGACAAAGCTAACATCAAGACTTCCCCGTTCCACTCTCCTATCTACGTGTCCAACATGATTCCCGCTCAGTGAGACTGCCTCTGAGGTCCCTGTTGAAAGATCTGTAGGTGATTCTGTTTCACAGTACATAAAAATAGTTTCTGCTTTAGGGGCACTAGTAGCAGTTAGCTGTACACTGGGACACAAAAACCTGCATTTTCACTAATCGACTTTCTGTCAAGTTTAATAACACTAGAATAAAATAATAATCGCCAGAGATCTTAATAAACCACAGGGTTCACAAACTAAGTCATTGTATCCATCATAGTGCTGGTTTCACTCAAAAAATATTCAGGGGCCACTCCTTATTGCAACCACACTCCTGACTCACTCTGACCTTTGGTGTAAAGATAGATAATTTAGTCATGCTCTCCCTGCACAGCAATATCAGGTTATCACCTAAATTTGAAGCTTTCCCTATACAAGAAAATCACTTAATACTACTGAGATAATCTGTATGTGCAGCAAGAATACAATACAATATGTTGCTTCCAGCCCAGAAAAAAAAGTCTGGAAATGCTGTTTTTTGATCGAATCACTTAAGATAAGATTTGCTACAGCACAGTAATAAGTAAAATACACTCAGCAGGGGGAACTGAAGAAAAACTGGATGTCTTAGCTAGCCAGGTGCAGGTGCACAATGTCTGAAAAACATTTCTAAGTGAGATTTCTAGGAAGCTGTGGTCACCTACATTTGAGCAATGAAACCTGGTTGGGCAGTTGCCACTGTATATACCTCATGGATGATTCCTAAATCAAGTCTCTGGACATGACTTTGTGTCACTAAATTTTAAAACAAAATTTCTTGTAATGAAATGAAAGCTAGGAATTGGAATTCTATCTAATAAAGTTTACCAGTAAATTGCTTAAATTTAAATTGTTAAAATGAAGATTAAGAAATAAGACTAATCCTAGATTTACTATTAAGCACAGTTTTAAAACCAATACTGCTCTAGATACCATCTACCCACAGCAGCAATGGTTTCCTGATTTTTTTTAAACCAAAATCGTAACCATTAGGCAAAAATGTTCCTTCATGCTGCCCCATAAAGCTAATCTAGATCCTGAGTAACTAATGTGGAGAGGACTTTTTCTTTATATAACAGAGCTGGCTAAAATGATTTCCTCCTCCAAACCTTTCACTTGCATAGTGTATTCGCATCCTGAGAATTTATACAAAGAATTTTGACCAGAAAAAACCATTAATCATTGATAATCTCTTCTTTTAGCTGTAGCTATATACTAAACACTCTTAAATTAGCAGCAAATTAAACCTCTAATTAAGAAACCTAGACTTGATCCCTGCAAACCCTGAAATTATAGACCAGTTTCAAATCCTCCCTTTATAACAAAGGTTTAGTAGAGAGCTGTGGCACAACAACAAGTTCCTACCTGCATAGGAATCACATGCATGACAATTTCACTCTGGATTTATGCTTTATTATAGTATAGAGACAGCACTAGTGAAAAGTGTAAACAATCTTTTATTATTCTCCAGCCAAGGAAATGCATCTTTGCTTGTTTTGCTTGGAGCTTAGCTTGAGATTTGATACGATAGATCACTCTGTCCAAGTAGACGGATTAGAAAACCTTGTAGGAGTAACAGGAATAACTCTTTCCTGGTTTAGATCTTATCTGACGGATCATACTCAGTTTGTGAATACAAATGGGGAATTATCTGTGTGAACGAAAATAAGGTGTTCCACAGGGCTCTGTCTTAGGACCTCTATTATTTGCATTAGTATATGTGTTACTGGGTACTGTTATCAGTAAACACGACACAGTTGTGTATATCAGCCAAACCAGATGATAAATTTAACAAATAAATGTTTTTTTATAAAAGCCAAATGCTGCTATAATTAAACTGTCTAATTTGACATTTATTAGCTTCTCAGTTGCAGGTTTCCTTTATCCTTCAAATATTGCACTCTCTTCAAGTTCAAGCTTTTATTACCTCAAGGTTGGGTTACTGCCCTGCTGTCTGATTGTTCCGGCAAAAGCCAGACCTATAAAAACTTGAAAGTATAACAATATGAACCCAGAGTAATCAAGAATAGAACAGATCCACTTATTGGCCATTCATGCTTGTGCACAATCCATCCAGTAAAACACCCACACACACACACACACTAGTGAACACCTACACTTGGGGCAGTGAGCACACTTGACCTCATCCATGGTGCCTTTGCTCAAGGGCACTTCAGTTGTACCAGCAACTTTCTGGTCCCATGGCTGGCTCTCTCACCACCAGCCAATGGCTGTCCCAGACTACACTGGTTGCCAGATATATGTCAGAGTCATTGCTTGCATTCTGTTAACACTATATTCTGTTCTCATTCAGTCCCAAAAGATCTGAGTTTCTTAGTCGAGCTGAACAACTGCCCATCCTGTGCAGCCCAGTACTGTTACTTTATCTTCCCTGAGCAGGCAGTCTTGCTTGCCCACCTTCTTGACCAGTTTGACCACCACAAAACTTCCTGTTGTTTAATGCTGTGCAGAAGGCCTCAACTGTGTGATACTTCTGCCTGCACAGACTCAAGTTGTTTAATCATAAACATTTCACCTGCCTGTCAAAACACTACGCTCTTCTCATATTCGTGATCATCATGATAGACATCTAAGAGTAGTCCTTGATGTTGATCTCATACCATCATGGATGCTGGCTTTTAAACTGTAAACAGTTGCGCTGGTGATAAGCTGGATAGTCCCTCTCCTGCTCAGCCCAGAGGACACGGTGTCTATTATTTCCAAAAGGATTTTTTGATTTGTTGGGACACCTTTCCACTTTGACTCCTGCATCTTACATGCGTTTAGGTCCAGAGAAGGTGTTAGGGTTTCTGGATCCTGTTTATATCTGGTTTCTTCTTTGCATGGTGGAGATTTGACTTGTGTTTGTGAATGTAGCAACAAACTGTGTTCACAGGCAATGGTTTTGGGAAGTGTTTTTGAGCCCATGCAATAATTTCCACTACAGAATCGTGTCTGTTTTTAATGCAGTACTGCCTGAGGGCCCGAAGATCATGGCCATCCAAGTCTGGTTTTCAGCCTTGTCCCTCGCTTAGAGAGATTTCTTTGGATTCTCTGAATCTTTTTTTGATTTGATGTACTGTAGAAGTTCTTGGCTACTTTGTTTTGAGAAATACTGTGTTATTCTTGAAGTCCTGCCCTTTTTGCCTGTGCAGTTTTACACAGTGTTGAATCCCTCCTCATATTTACTTCTGAAAGACTCCGCCTCTCAGTTATGCTCTTTTATACACTATCATGTTACTCACCTGTTGGCAGTTAAGCTGATTAGTTGTGAGATGTTGCACCAGTACAGAACTTAAACAGGCTTTTGTTGGTCATCAAATAATAAAAAAAAGCATATGATTTGTCAAAAACTGTTTTTCACTTCCAACATCTTATATGTTGTTTGTTTGTATCACTTTGTATTTTTGGGGGGTTGTAATAAACCATATGTTACTTTAAACTGCAAAACAATTTTATTATTTTATTCCAATATAATAAAACTGATGTTATTATGATTAGCATTGGACAACTGCCTGGATCTCAAACAAAATGGTTTCTAAATGAGTATGAACACCAACCAGTGCTGCAGTACAACATGGCACACGACTGCCTTCTCCTTTCTGTATGAAGAAAACAGACGTGCCTGTATGTGATTAGCAGGAGCACGGGTCACTTTCAGAGCTGATTGTTGTTATTCAAACCATGACCCCTCCGCACACGCACGCATACTTTTTTTCATCAAGACATGGGGTGAGATGAAAGAATGTAATCCATGTGATCAAAACAGAGGAAGAAAAGAGAGAGAAGAAAAAAAAATATTCTAGTTGACCCTGCGAGACCAAGACACGGCACAAACCAGAAACATGCTTGTGGAGTTCACGGTAAGATGCCGGACTCAGGAAGCCAAAGCGCATAAAAGGTCCCATTGGCAAAAGAGGTTGTTTACATCCTTCGTTTGGATAGGTTTTAGGCCAGCTAAGCACAGCTACCAGCCAAAGTTGGTTTCCCTCCATGACTGGTGCAGGTTTCTCCTCAAGCCAAGGACAGCCAGAGCACATGACCACTGGGAAGGCAGAGGTGGAAAATAAAAAGCTTTATTCGGGCTCATAAAAATCACTCAGATTAATAACAACACAAAACAGATGGGAAGTTGCATTTCCAAAATAAGACAGACGTTTGCAAATGTTCCTTCCCCAGTGGGGAAGCCAAATGTGAGGTCATGTTTGGTCCTGTGCAAAGTATCTATTAATAGGGCCAGCTGTAAACATTTTCCAATTTTACGATCACTCTCTTCCCGTTATCTGCCATGTTGTTAAATTAGCCGTCTGCTAATTTGGTCCTGGAAATGTGGTGTTGCTTTGAAAGACTTTGGGGAAGTTTTGGCCAGGCTGCTTTCCACTGTTGTGTGAGGATATATGCTATTATGCTCTTCCTCCAATAAACGAGCTGATCTCCTGGACTGGTACTCCTTGGCCTGGAACTGTTTTGAGTGCTCTAATGAAGGAACACAAAAGAGGACCGCAAAGGTGAATGAACCAGCAAACAC
Organism: Prochilodus magdalenae; assembly: GCA_024036415.1. Classification (NCBI taxonomy): domain Eukaryota; kingdom Metazoa; phylum Chordata; class Actinopteri; order Characiformes; family Prochilodontidae; genus Prochilodus; species Prochilodus magdalenae. The sequence goes on from JAMWET010001845.1 coordinate 26,153, forward strand.
GTTCCCGTCCCTCTTTGTGAGGTCATAGTTGGCACAGTACGTTCTAGTTGGTTTCGTTCTATTTCATTATGAGGTCATCCCCTTAAGATGCGCGGGGAGGTACTTTGTTTGGCCTTAATCCTGATGTCAAAAATTGAGTTGTTGCTTTGTTCTAGAGCTGTGGGGTCAGGCGTTGTTGGCCGTTGTGTCATTTCTCTCCATCCACAGTTGTCCTATTTTTTTTTTCTTCCCAAAAGCGTTGTAGCTCGTAGGAACAAGATCAAACCATCTGAGACAGAATTTGACTTTGAACAATCTTGCTAATAGTTAAGATGACACCGCTGGGATGCCTTTGGGAAACTGGACCCTGATGGCTGGTCTCCTGGCTTCCTCACTTGTGTTTTGGAGCATGTTTTAAAGACATTTTTTGTGTATCTGATCCTAGTTCAGACATCTGTTATGATCATTAGCCCGGTCTTGATGCGTGTAAATTGTAGACTTAATAGTTACCATCTGAATGTCCACAGCTACTATACCTGGCACACTCGAGCAAGAAAGATTGGCTTTCAACTGGGTAAGCCTTGATCACTTCTTTGAAACATCTCGATGCTGAAAAGATTAGCCTTGGTATTCAGTTACGTCAACTTTAGGAAACAAAAGTGTGATGTCTTTTCAAGCTAACAGCATTCAAACTGGCAAGCATGATCTTGCTCCGTTCATAAACTTAATAAAGCTGGCCTACGATGAAAACACTGAAGATCAAACACTAGAAGTAATACTGACTGTACCTTTTAGTGGCGTCTCTGATTGCGTTGATTGAGTGTAGATGACTGATGAGAGCCTTGCATAACTTCTCTTCCGACAAGATTGTAGCTCATCTGAAATGATCTCATTGCCTTTAATGCCTCTCACAGTGGAATGCTGGTCAGGTAAGAGTTTAGGCAGGCCCCCTCGAACAACCATCATGTCCCTCCAGTCCAGTAAGGCTGGTGGAATTATGGTTTGACGCACTGAACTTTGCTGATTCCTGATACCAGAGTTGCATAAGGAATGTGCTGGTGGTGGTGGTCTGCATAATAAAATGTAAGCATGCCAGAGAAACAAACTTCTTCAAAACCTATAGTACTCAATGTCTCAGTGATCACAGTGTAAAATATATGTTAAATAAATGTTTGTATGGTACTAAACTTAAGCAAGCGATCAAAGAAACGGATGTACAGACAAACAAATGTACAAACAGACAGATAGTCAAACAAATATGAGGACCATAAACAAATACACAGATGGCGGAATGAATGGACCACAAGCAGGCATATGTACACAGCTGAGTCACATTATAATACCCACTTCCTTCTTTTGACAGCGGCAGCATCATAAAGAAAGTCGTAAAGGACATCACGCTAACGTACCATTCTCTGGGTCCACTCATTCATGTGAAATGCACTATGATTTGGGTATGAATCCATCCCTGCAGATCACTTGCACCCATCCATGCTAATTGTCTTCAATGGGGTTGATGGGATCTCCTAGCCAGACAATGCGACATAGGGCTAGAAATGTCTGACATTGGTTGGGAGGGCATGACACCAAGACTTCCAAGTCTACCCTGGCCCCTTAATTCCCCAGACATGAACCCAATTGAGCATCTGTTGGACCACCTTGATTGTTGCTCTGTGGATCCTCGGTGCAACTATGTTTGAGACAGAAGTATGCTGTTTGACTAAGCCTGAAATGGTACTAACCTTAAGTAAGCGAACAGAGTAATGGGCAGATGGACAAACAAATGAAAGGAGCAATGAACAAATAAACAGATGCCCGTACAAATGGACCACAAGCAGACATATAAATGAGCTAGCTTGATAGTTCAGTTATGTTTGCTAGGTACAATTTTGCTCAGTCATTAGCTTTCTCTGTCTCAAACACTGTTTTCTGTGTGCATGAGACAACTGACATCAGCCTTGTGCTACTCAAGATTAGAACTGACTACATTAAGACTAGAGATTCCAGAATTTTTCCCATAGCCTTGAGTATTAGTCGATACCAAGTACCAATACCAATACTAATTCTACTGAACCTAACTAGTCCTGCTGTTTATATACAGTAGTTCCACCTTTTAACATTTTATTTGGCCAAACTTTGGTAGAAGAAAGTTCTTTGTCACTAGTAAAACATATCAAGCTTGAATGAATTAAGCAATTTGTCTCCTATGTTCATCCCATTCACTCATGCTTTTATCTCCCTGGTGTCAGACTTTTCCAGAGTTTAGTAAATAACGCCATCGTTCATGCTGTCATTATTAGTGGTTGAGCTGCAGATTTCTTGTGTAAGATGACACACAGACTTGGCTAACAGGCTGGTATACTAAATGCTAAATCAAGACATAAAGGCTATCATTACCTCAAGAGACTGACGGTTCCTTCTGCACGTGTCCCTTACATTCACTGCTTTGAGTAACACTAATCTAAACTGTAATTGACTACACAGCAGAAGCTGAAAAGAAGCCTCACTGGCTCCCATTAGCGTGTTTTACGTTGTGTGTACGTAGTGTGTACCTAGTGTAGCTGTGGTTTAGAAAAGATTCCATCTGGTAAATCACTAACTTGCTACACAATACTGGTGTTACAGATTTTACCATGAGCAATTTTCCAGTTGATGTTCAACCCAAACCACCGCCGACCACCATCGACATTCTGCACATGCAGAAATTGCATCGTCGTATCAGTCATTAGTCCTACTGTGATACCGACTAATATGAAAAATGATGTCCTTTAGTGGAAAATGTACCTAATAGCATGTAATACCTCCATGAACACCAATAACAGCAGCGATTTAATTGGGCATGTACGGAACAAGCCAATCAGTGTTCAGCCACTTTTGCAGAATTTTAAAGAATTGCGCAGGTGACCCAGATTTGGTGGATGCCTTCCTGTATGACCGAACGCTTCCATACACCTACTAATTCTGCTTTCTTCACATTATGACCTTTGCCACACTGCATTGTACCACCTCTTCTTAATTTATGAATCCCATTGCACACCCAACATGTATGTGTAACCCCATCATCTTCGTGCGACTGCATCTGCAGGAGCCTAAAGTTACTAACCACACACATGCACACACACACACACACATTTAACCACCACTCACAAAGTACAGTATGTCATAGTTTACACGCACATACACAATGCATGATCTACAGGGAACCGCAACATCTCACCTCAACACTGGATCATTTTGCAGAGTAAATGCTCTTCATACCTCCAGCTCTGCTAGTGGTTAGTGTGATTTTATCATTGCTGTATTCAAAAATGGAACCCTTTGAAAACTAGGGATCCATTCTACAGTTTGGCAGGTTATCTGTTTTCCATGAAGAGGACTAAGTGCACATGTAGATGTTTTGTAGGCTGATAAAATGTGTGTCAAGAACAATTATATTTTCCATTGTTTAACTGGCCATCAAAACCTCAGGGAAAATCATGTTTAATTTAGAGGGGAAATTTCGGCATAGTTAAATCATTAAGGAAGCAAAGTCTTTTGGGTTTCATGTGAAATGGGCTGTTCTTGGTTAACCTGCCAAGCCAGAAACATTCACAGTGGCGATGATAGGAACCAGACGTCTACAATGTTTAAAGCCTCCAAAAGTTACATCACAGAAAGCTATTAGCATGAAATGGTTACAAAAGCACTACTTGATGCATAAGACACAATTTTACTAGTTTTGAGATAAGGGTTTAACATAAAATGTCATGTTTTAATAGATACATGTCAGAGAGGTAAATGAAACATGTAAGACAAAATGCTCCCCCCAAAAAAGTTCTTTTTCTGATTTACCACTGTCATATTAGTCATATTGGAAAACAGATAAAATGGCTGGATTTGCATTGTAGACATCACAACCCTTCTTACTGCCAGCACCACTGTGAGGAGTGTTGAGATTTTTCACAATATAGAATCCCACAGAACGCATTTATTCAGCATCCTAAATTGTTCTCTGATGTCTATATAGAAGGTATGTAAAACATGTCCAGATGCGGCTTTACTTGGCCATTTACACCCTATGATTTGGCCCTAGAATGAAACAAGCTTTGCTCTGATTTGCTGGCAGATAAATGAGAAACAGGAGGACAATAAAACAAAACTCTATGTAAACACGCTGGGTCATCATAGTTTTTAGTTAGCTATGCTAATGCTAGTTACTTGGAGCTGGTTATGACTTGCTTTCGATGTTGACATCAACACAAAGTAAATTAAAGTTGTTCCTCACAATGAGACTTTTAGTTTAGAATGCTTCAATCATCAAACAGTGATAAACACACAGCATGGCTGCTACTCACAGGTAATGGCTGCAGTTGGGAAGCTAATAAAGTTGAATCTGCTCCTCTCTTCAGTCTCCTCAGTGTCAAACATTAGAGATTTGAAGTTTGAGGAACTGGCCAGAGTAAAGTGTACGAAGGAAACAAAGTTCTTTATATTAAAGTTGTCTAGGGTCTTGTTAAAAAAGCTGGACCTGGTCCAAGTCGGCTCCCTATTCACGAGCATGGTTTGCAAATTTTCTGTTCCACCTTAAATGGTGCAGCAGTTCCGCATTCTGGCACCTGTACAAGCTGCAGCATATAAGGTGGAATATTTGATATACAGTATAAGCTGGTGAGCAGGAAGTCAGCTTCAGCTTTATAGATGAGCATCAGCCATGTCTGCTGACAGTTTAGTTCCTTGGAAAGAGTAAAAAAATGCCAACACCCTCTTCACAGCCTGAAACAGTAGATTTCTCTACTGACAAATTGCTGTTGCTTCCCTGTTGTACGCCAATTTCTGGGGGTGTAAATATGAATGAGTCTGTTACACAACTTTGGGATTTTGGAATTGGCTTGTTTTACCTCCCACATGTGTGATTTGTACTTTAAGGAGGAGTAGTAGTGTTTGAGGTTGACAGTATGTCAGTTCTACGTACTGAACTATCCTTATTTAATTATTCCAATACAGTTTTCTTTTATGGCGCTTTAGTAAAGTTTACTGTTCAAGTGATACATGCAGTGTCAGTTTAAACTGCAACAAGCCACATGACCAATACCTATTATACACCTATCATCAAGGAACAGTGAACAAATTGTTACCCAGAAGGAATCATCCGACAGAAATGAAACTTGGTGGGTGGGTTTGACATTGTGAGATATACAAATAATTCAAGTTCCCACTCTACATGTGACATAAACAAGGACGGGCCTTAATGCTGTACCTTACTGATCCAACAGCCACAATCCGGACATTCAGCAAGCAGTGATGCCCTCTATGAGTCATCCTATCAATGGTTACCGTTAACACCACAACAGTGTCGCCAAAGACTGCAATGGTGTCGTACCAGACTGTCATGGGGTGGCTCAGAATGACTGGGGGTCATCTTTAGCCTTGGTGGAGACAACTAACGAATCTGTGTGGAAACGCATCATGGTCACAACCAGGATTTTTGCTTGTTGTCACACGTCACATGTTCAGAAAGCCTGGTGTCACTCTAACACCACCACTATCTGCAAAATCCACAGAAACTGTGTGAAAATATTCAAGCTGCATGTGATGTATTATCATAGGACACCATTAGAAACCTCTACAACTCCATTCTGAGACACTACTTCTGTATGTGTAGCTTAATAAATACTGCCCACATCAGTCTAAATACATCATCATTTATTGTTCCTGGCAACCTTCATCTTCTATACATTTCAAATGTGACACGGCCTTCTGGGTGGAACTGAGGAAGAAAGAAACAACAAATTTGCATAAGCAGAATACTTTAAAGGCAAAATAGGTCATAGACTCAGGCATGAAGTACACATTATAGATCATCTGGTCTTGTGTATGTACTAAGAATTAAATATTGTAAACATGACCATGATTCAAATACTTTTCAACTAAGCCTGGATATTATTTTCAAATGTCTGAATTGTTCCAGGCGTTTACGGAAAAGTTGCTACGCTAGTTAAAAGGAGAAATTACTTCACATTAATCCGCACAGAGTGATCTTTTACCTCAGTACTCTTTCCAAAAACTGAGAACGAGAGGCCTATCATGCCTAATATTTTGCTGCGAAGGTTTGCCAGACAAAATTACTCTCATCGATCTCGGCAAAAACGCTGTCATGCCAATCCCACAGAACACCATTCCCAGCTCACACGCCTCCTCAAAGAACCAACGGCCTATGGCGCGTTCCATTTTAATCATCTGTAAATCCATCGCCCACATGAATGACTTCATACGCAGCATGTGTCTACTCCTGCAGTTAGAACTGCTGGCTGGCCACTTCCCAACCTTCCATTCACACTCAACTGTTTCAAAACACCTGCTATTCTATTAAGCACAAGAAACGATTTGAATAAAGGATGAAAACTCTACTTGAGATGCGGCCTATTGGCTATGAAACAAAAACTCGCAAACTATATACAGAAGTAAAAAAATGGGCCAGCTTAAATTCTGGTTCCGACCAGTGCATGAACCCCAGCGACATCGTCAGGACGAGTTTAACTGGACTCTGATGCAATCGTTGTAAAGGCTGCAATAACATAGAGAAGGGTGGAGGGGCGACTCTATGTAAAATATATGACTTTCGACGTGGCCCCCAATAAGATCATAGCTACAAGTCTTTTATGATGGAGTTTTTGGTACGGAAAAGAAGTGAAACATAGATTTAGTTCATTATTGTAATCAATATTTATGAAGGCCAACGCGGTCCTCAATCCTCAGGTCCGTCATTATAAGGCACAAAATATACCCCTTAGCCCCGAAAAAAAACATTCTGGGCAGGCGTCCCACTGGTGTATCCAGCAGTGTAAACATGTAGGGAGACCCCTGGAGGGTCCAGGACCGACACGCTATTAAACACCGCTGTGGGGACAACCGAAAGGGACACAAAATCTTTAAATTCCCTGACAAACAAAGACCCTCACTATAGCGTATGTTAAAACAGAATGCGATCAGGGATCATGTGCTAGACCATAAAACGTTTCCTCTAACGAAATGAACTAGATTCGCTAATAAGCCTTGAAATTTCAAACTTGCCCCTCTCTGAGCCAACTCTCCGAATATTACTAGGTTTGACCGCATCTCATAACACTGAATATTCTAAAGGCTTTTACGGACAGAAAAGTAGGATGGAATCCGTGCTTTAAACATGATGAGGATGGAAGCGGCATACATTCCCTTCGGGATGAAATACATGTACCCAAGCCTTCTCCACATGCAACAGTTACACACCGTGATATTTCACGCCCGTTCACACTACGCTGTATAGGAGGCAGATGTGCTGCTTTGACCCACCTACCTTGTATATAACCCACTCGACATAGGGACGAACGCGTCAACGCAAGACAGATCTATGACTCTCCTACCAACAAAAGCCGAAGCTGCTTACGTGTACCCTGCCCGCTAAAATCCAACGATTGAACGTTCAGTTTTGACTTATTCGAACACCGCTTATAGCCCGTTACGGAACTCGAGCAGTTGATCATCAATTAACAACGACATGGAACTGGCCCTAAGACAACCCACAGAGCTCTTTTGGATTTAAACATTTCATATACGTGAAAATCATTTATAGCCCAAGCTTTTATCGACGCTCCTACCAAGACATACCGTGAGCTCGGACCTCAGTCAACATACCCATCAATTATCCTACCCGTAGGACCGTCAAGATGGGCATCGCTTCACGACAAAAAGTTACGAACACCCATGCTACAACCTCAACGAAGCACGTTCAGCCTATTATTTAAAAACCCGTATCTCTGGACCGAGACCCACATCTCCTGGACCAGGACGCGAGGATTTAGTTAATGAGGTTATCTGCCAGTTATGTAGTGAATGTTTATTCAACAGGATATTCATGTAAGATAACAGTACACCAGAAGACCAGTAACTACGTGTGTTAATTCAATAATATTATTCATTGTCGAGCGTACACGAGCAATGATAGTAGGCTCTGTAGTGATTAAATTTAGCAACGCGCATGAACAAATACCATGACAACAGAATTAATAGTCTTTCCTGCGTCTACACCATAAGGATCCGAAGGGATTATTTCCATACCTGATTCTATGTCCGAAGACCCATATGAGAGAACCGCAATTGTGTGGTCAAGTAATCGTTCACACCAGGTGCGTAAAAGTACGCGTTTATCGCTAACATAAGAATTTTTTCATGGCAAACACCCGAGAGAAGCGATCAGGTCGAGAAGTACCTTAGAAGAGTCTGACGCGTTTCACGGGACGCCACCCATGCAAAATCCTAACCAGCCGAAAAGGGGGGGGATACTAACGCGGGAGCTCATTTCCGATTGGCACAAAACGTGGAGGCGGGAGGTCGATTTGTACCAATGCCGGGTGGGAATAACAAAAAAAAAAAAGTTTCAAAGCCCGATTCATGAGGGGCTACAAGCTAAGGGATGTGCTTTTACCTCCAGCGCTTGCCCTGATTGTCACGACGCAGAGGAACCAGAATCAAACGGGAAAGTTCATATATATCACTAATTGCGTGTAGTTCTTAGTTTTTCTACGTAACAACCTTTTTTTTCATTCAGTGGGACCCAGTTTGTCCTGTTTTCCTCAATTGAAGCAGGAGTGGGGGAGAAAGGCTTTTTTTCTTTAAGCAAGGGTCTGGAATGGCGACCCGACCCATATTCGTCCCGTTGTAAAAACGGTAACACAAGATCAGCGACAAAAACTTGGGGATTTATAACGAAGGAATTTAGAGGTCTTCCGGACGTATTCACGATTCTCGTACGCAGCCCTTATAGTATGGCTATATTGCTGGAAGATTCACCTCAAAAGTAACATGCATGCCCAGTTAAGGGGATTAATTACAAAAACGCTCAACATGTACAACAATTTGCAAACTCTAAGAGTTGGAGTCCAGTATGCGAAAAACAAACATACTGCAGGATACTTTAACAGAAGTTATGAATCATTTTGAAATCCAAAATATTCCAAGGACTTATTTACACAGTGGGCGGAAACCCAGGATTGGATATATGTTTGGTATAACCTACCTCTGTGATTCATGGTAGTATTGAGCGCAATATCTAACATTGCAGTGTACTCGTGTACCAAGACTGCTCACTCTGTTTCGACCTACCAAAATAAAACCTCAGTGCTTACAAAGTGAGCTCCCCTGAACACCAGTGATATTTTTAACTGAATGAATGTCATCAGCGCATACCAACATCATACCTTAAGTCAGATCTTTCGACACAAGTGGAATAAATATATAAAAAATACTATTTAACTACATACAACCCATGAAAGCTCCACACTGTCCTACTCCTACAATTTAGAGTCTTCCATCTGATTTTTAATCCATCTCCCTCTTTTAACAAAGTGCCAATAGAACGACAAACTCCCACTATTATTGTTATAATAGCGCTCGAGTTTGCAACCTTTTCCCGCCATTCCAAAATTCCTGGAAACATATACTAAACTCTATGAATAAAAACGGTAACTAAACCTACAACACGTAAAATAATACAAAAAAGCAAAAAAACACCAACAGAAAAAGAAGAAAAACTCGAAACACAAGTAACCAAAACTAGATGCAACAAGAAGGTTCGAACTTTACTCCTCGGACACACATTTTACAACAACAAAAATGCACCCACTATGGACATATAAATACGCAGCTTTCAAACGAACAGCTCTCAGGTAATGCATAAACTGCTAAGTTCTAAATAGATAACTGTTCCACTCAAGTGTCCCTACAAAAGCCAATATACAAAAACGAACGGTAACAACTTACAAAAGTTCGTACACACATGCAGTTGTAACGTCTCTTTTTGTTCTTAATTCAACACTCCCTTTTCGGGGGCCCTGGGGCAGGCATGGTGGTCCCTCATACTGTCACTGCTCACATTACCTCAACTGTTCAAACTATACTATGGGGCCACAAAAACCTACCGTATTTCATAAACTAAAGCGAACTCTTACTCCATACGGTACTCGGTCTGCCTTTTTTTATTATTTTCTTATTGTGTCTGTGTTCCTTTTTCCTTTTTTTTTAGGAAACCCTACGTGGCCGCATGTGTTCTTAAGAAAAAATTACTCCGATTAATCACTACATAAAAAACACTTTGCTTCACATCATCCACATCCTAGACCTCACCTGGACAGCGACAGAAACACCAGACCACGACGAAAATTATTGAAATTTAACTGTTCATTTCACTTCTTCACAACGTATCCTTCTCGTCGTCCGTTTTTTTTATTATTAATTATTACTTATTCCTCCTGCTCAGTAGCAGTGGTTGGGGGGCGGATTCGATACAGCAAATGACGTTTCCAAAAACATACATAATTGGTGAACTGTAAAAAAAATAATATTAAAAAATACAACTAGGTGGAATAACCCAGGGATATAATAATACTGAGAAACACAATCACTATCTTAAGCCAACACTGCTCTTTCTCCAACTCCCGCCCTTCACACCCCTCCTTACACTCCTCATGTGAAAGGAATACCCTGTTGTAGACGTCTTGGTGCATTAATTTAAAATTCGACACCTAGGCTTCCACGTACAGAATGCAAGATTACCAATGCACCTCTCTGTGGTCTCATTACTATTCAGATATCCTCATGCTCCCCCTGCGCTCACGAAAAAAAACCCAAGGATACCCACCCACATCTTATCAATTGGGATCCAGTTCTTTATGGATAACACAGGAACTTTTTTCCCCGTCCTTAACGTCGACGTCTCATTTCTTTAGGTGCAGAACTGATGCAAATGAACACCATAAACTCACCTGCAGAATAACCATCGAAACCCCTCCTTAACCTCCTCCGATATAGAGTAACGATGATACTCAACATGGTCCTACATGAGGATATTACGCTATAACATAGCGAGAAAAATCCACATTTTAGACATGACACGGGTTTTTTCATTGTAAGTTTGATTTTACTTTCACACACATCTCGTTCTCTCTACTCTTATCACTTTATCACATTTGTACTTTTATGAGAACAGAGAGGGAACTCACTATTATAGGGGCGATTATATTACCGCTTATAGAAAAACTACGAGACACTTGACTCAGCATAAACCTTACAATACCCTCTAAGAACCATATTCTTCCTACATCAAAATGTCCTTTATTCACGTCCTTAAAACCACACAAACTAATTTACTACCTGATTCAAGGATCCGTCGGATATTATAAATGATATTTCATTTCCCATCCGTAATGTATATTTCAAATTGGTCTAACATATAAAATGAGAATATATACATAGGTAGTAAAAAGCACATTACGAGCAAAAAGGCAAAAAAAAATAGATATATCAAGACAGACAAATAGAAGAACCACCAATTTCTGACTCTTATAACACTGCTACTCATTGCTACTGCTTTCTGAGGTCTTCAATCGTCAAATGTAATTCGTTGAGTGCCAAAACTTTAGTGTAAAAAAATTCAGTGCTTCTACTGCCTCGCACATCCTTAGGAAAGACGATGCGCTTTTTTTTCCTCTCCTCTTACATTGCTGTCCCTGTTTACTTCATAAAGCTCTCGAAGGTTTTGATGGAGAAAAGCACATTCTTCATCTCTGCAGAAAGACAAAAAAAGGGGGGGGGGAAACAGACGTCTGTTTAGGCATAAAGGAAAATAACATCAACATGGTAACAAAATACGCCCATGTGATTGGATCAGCTTGCTTCACACACTGTGCAATAAGTTCATGCATGAAAAGTTATGTGGGTGTCATATGGCTAATAAGACTTTGCAGCAAATACATAAGCCAGGTTATGTGGAATAGGGCTCAGAAAGTCACGACAGAGACGTGCCTGCATGGGGCTGGATCACCCCCTCCACTCCCCTCCAAACACATACACACCCAGGGCGTCCGTGACGTCTTTACTACACTGTTGTTCACTCCACAGGCATTTTGTTTACAAAGTAAAGGTCACGTTATTACTCCATTCTTCCTACCAGAACCCCACACCTGACCGCTGACCCAAAAGCTGCAAAGCCACATTGGACTGCACCTTGACCAGTCAAAGTGGCTCCAGGTTTGATTAGACAGCAGCCCACTGGTTTCTAATGTGCGCGTGCACGGAGTCAGTAAATTACTGTACAGCACAGACATTAGCCGAGCTGCGTGCAACGTGTCAGGCTGTGCGTAAACATACAGTAACTCTACTCACCTTTGCTCCTAAGGCCTGCCTTGCCTTACGTGTTGGGAGGTGATTTTATAGGCGTCTGCTCTACTGAAGGGGATTCGTCTGGACAGTGGTTCGTTTCCTCCGCATCACTGTTTGCTCTTTTACTCTGACTCGCACCGTCTGGTTTTTAAGGAAAGGGAAAGACGTGGTTAGCCAGCTGCTTGGGACATGCAGTAGTGAGAAATTCATAAGCCTGGAATGCCCAGCTTCTTATTCGAATTCTCCAGTTCCACCTTAATTAGTTCAGCCTCCGGCGACACAATGTAACTGCTTCAACGTTTAAGGTGGAACGGGAAAAGTCGAAGAAGGAATTCCAAAATGAAGCTTTTGGTCATATGCACTGCACGACATCTGAGTCCTAACCAGAAGCGAGCGCGTTAAGTGCAAGGCACGATAGCGATGCACGAGCACGGGCAGCAGCAACGCAACGGGGCACGCAAAATGGCTGCAAGCATCAGGAGCATCAAGCAGCGGTGCAGCCAGCGTGGTGCAGGTTTTAGTTTAAGCACCAGATGCAGAAGTCAAACACGGCCATGCAATGAACGTGCGTGGAAGCTAAGTTACCCTGCTGCTCTGTGGAAGGTCTTTTCCTCGTTTCCCTGCTGCAGCCCGGGCGTGCAACCGTGGTCTCCCCACGCCCCTCTCCTCCGTTCTCCAGACACGGGTTAGGACTCGGGCTCGGGCTGGGGCTGGGGCTGGGGCTGCTGCTGCTCCGCGCCTGAGCTCGCTCAGCGTTGCGCTCGGGCTCCGCTCCGCGCGGTGGTCGGCTGTAAAAGTCCGGCAAGCTTCTGCCATCCACCTCCTCCCACTCGTACTGCCCCGGGGAGAGTGGCTGGTCGCGCACGAAGTCATAGTTCCACTTGTCCCGCTTGGCGCGCGCCATCTCCCGCATATGCTCCTCGTAGTCCCGCCGGAGCTCTGCCGCCTCCGCGGCACCACCGCCGCCGAACAGGTTCCTGCACACCGACGGCCTCGTGTGGTCCGCGAGTCTCGCGTCCACCCTCTCCAGCGGGGGGCTTCCGTTAGACAGGCGCACGTCAGACATTTTTCCTACATGAAAATGGGGTAAATTTAAAGTCCCGAACAAAAAAGAGGGAACAAAAACAGACGGAGAAAAACAAGAAGGCGTGCTATGGAGGCAAACGCCGCCGCCGACGACTACTACAAACACGCAACGTGAACGCTGCTCCCGTCAAAGCAGAGCGAATCGCGGACGAGCAGAAGAAGAGCAAGCATGCCCAAAAATCGAGCATTTAAAAGAGAGAGGGATGAGGAAGTGTAGGCGCAGACAGAAGACGATGTGGCTTAAAACATTGGGGAAAAAATAAAATAATAAAAAATATTGTGCAGCGACGGACAGGACACTCCTATCTGCTCCGGTCTTGTAGTAATTCCGAGAGAAACCCAGGCGAAGTCATTCGAGCGCCCAATATGGCGATCACAAGCAAAGCAAGTGGAAAGAAGAGGGACTGACAGACCACGGCTATTTAAACACAAGACTTTCATTGGTTCGCCATGGCGGGCGCCGCCCATTTCTTAAAGGGAACGAGGGCTGGATCTCAAATGGCTCCCTACTGCCTATATAGTGCACTGCAGAGATCAGAGACCCACGGCTCCTGCAGCCACACAGCCAAGGTGCTTCATCCATACCTACTTCAGTTAACATAGTACAAATAGAGGGAGTAAAAAAATTAAAGAAAGCAGCAGGAGGGGGAAAAAAAACCTTAACCATGGTGCAAAATACACAGGGTCCTGGGAGCGTCTGAGACCCCCTCAAAACTTGGCCCCCCTGAACGTCTTAAAATCTGAAAATAAGCATATTATGACAATATGTTGTCCATTAGGCAAAACCAGACACTTCAATTTAAGGAAACATGATATAGATTTTTTTGTAAATCTGCCCCCAAGAGATTACCTCCTCATATCTACACTCATTGTCCATTATATCAGCTCCACTTCCCATATAATTACACTTTGTCAAGGGTGTATTTAGTGATCCTGAGCTTTCAGGCGACAGAAATACGATCCCTGGACTCTGAGTGGATCAGACACAGCAGTGCTGCTAGAGTTGTAAACACCTCAGCGTCACTGCTGAACTGAGAATAGTCCGCCAACCAGAAATGTCCAGCCCAACAGCATCCTGTGACCACTGATGAAGGACTAGAGGATGAAAAACACAAACGCTGCATCAGCTCATGAGCTGTTGACCCTAACTTTACATCTACAAGGTGGACCAACAAGGCAGGAGTGTCTAATAGAGTGGACAGTGACAGCACTGCTGTGACTGATCCACTCACACCAGCACAACACACATTTACACACCACTACTACGTCAGTGTCACTGCAGTACTAAGAATGATCCACCACCCACATAATACCTGCTCTGTGCTGGTCCAGTGGGGCTCCTGACCATTAAAGATCAGAGGGCTAATAAATTATGCAGAGAAACAGATGAACTACAGTCTGTATTTTTAGTACTACAAAGTGCACCTATGTAGTAAGTAGAGCTGATAAAATGGACAATGAGTGCAGATACAAGGAGATGTACCCTACTGAAGTACTCTGTAAGTGTACATATAATACTAAAGCTTTGCATTATATGAGCAGCGTGAGCATTAAAATGAAATAATAGACATAAAGGAACAAAGTGGATCACTACATTATAGCTACATGACTATACAAAAACACCATCATTTTACAGAGTTTAGGAAAGGCCTTATGGGGCATCCCGTCTAAACTTGAGTTCACAGAGCTAAAGCAGTTGTTTTGTTTTTTTTTATCTTTTACGATCAAGAAGATTTGGGTCATGGTTTAGGTGTTTTAAAATCTGAATTGTGTCCAGTCTGCAAAACTGTGATTAAATTTCTGATTAAATCTGTTCTTTGTTGACAGGACTGAGGTCATAGCCGGCAATGCTCTTATCTCTGGCAGACTTTGCCACTATCAGTAAGTAGTTCAGATCTCTGTGACTCATATCAGTTGTCCTTCTGTAGTGGTGCAACCCCCCTCCCCCTTCCTGCAGCCAGTCTGCATGGATTTCAGAATGTCACAGTGGTAAATTACACCTCATCATTTTAGCTCTTCCCATATTGTTTTCTAACATAGGGATTCTGTGTCTGGTGTTTGTTAGAAAGAGTGTGGTGGATAAGGATGGTTATGTGATATTTACAGAATAGCATGTAATGCTAATGGGACTGTTGTAACATTGTAATATATTATTTGTAATAATGTGTAATAAGAACACATATGTAATTATAATACAGATATTATCGTCACATGTATATAATCAATTTGCATGGAAATGCACAAATGCAATCGCACATTGTGCAAAAGGCACTTACATTTACACATGGCATTTAGCTGATGCTCTAATCCAGAGCAACTTACAAGGTTATTCATATAACAGGTAGGCCTGTGTTAGGAGTATTGCCCAAGGACTCTAATTGGTGTAGTACAGCATTTGTTACCTAGACTGGGAATCTAACCCCCATCTCCCACATGGGAGTGGTGTTACCCGGCAAGTCACACCAACCACCAAAGGTGTTGTGTAAAAAAAAAAAAAAAAAAAAAAAACACATATACACCAGAGGATGTTGTAAAACAACAACAACAATAATAACTGGTGCAGCACTAAGGCTCTGAGACAGATAGGAGGGCATCTGTTTCATGACGTTGGTTAGTAAGGCATACAGCTAGCAGGTTGTAAACATTATTGAGTCTGATGGTTAGAGCATGAATAATCCTGCCACACTTAAGAGGTGTGAAGTAGATTATACCTCTTCATCAAGGCCTCCTTGAATCGTATGGTGGCATTTTAATTTCCTTTTCCTTCTGTAAACAGGTATGACTGGTGATCCTGTTTTCTCCACCTCACTTCAGTGCCCCTGCCCAAACAGAATACAGGGTCATTAAGTAGTCAACACAAATGCTTTTACTGACATCTAGTGGTTGAAACTGAATATGCAGCACCTACTCAGTTCAAACTACCTGATATTTGTAGGATATAGCTCCAAACTTATTTAGAGGGATCATCTAATTATGAAATAAAAGGGTTGGATGTGACACAGTTCATGTCAAATTAATTAAAGTGCATACACCCTCACAACACCCTCAAGGAAAAGAATGATGTTTAAGTGGAGAAAACAAGTAGTGATGATTTGTAACAACAAAGCTGGAAATGTCTCCCTCAGCTTTCTTTGAAGTCTTAAACTATTGATTATTGATCAATTTAGCCGTAATCTATTTTTAATTATGCATGTTTTATTACTATTACTGTGCCTTATTTAGAAAGCAGTCGCTCCATCATGCACCCTGAAAACCTCAAAGAGCATGGTTTTGAGATGCTGAAACCCTCTATCTATAACAATAAACACACAAAAACACGTGCTTTGCAGCCCAGTGTTAATTATATTAATAAGTGTTAATAATGCTTCCAACTCTTATTTCAAATTTCTTGTACAACTGGTCCAAATAAATCAAGTAACCAAGCTAGAACTCGTTATGGTGGTATTTGTTTCTTTATTATACGACACTCCTGCAGAATTTTGTGAGGCTTATCACAGATCTTATCTTAGAATAAATTCAAAAGAAATGTCAATAACGTTAAAAAATTATGTCATACACAGGTAAATATATCTAATGGCTGAACACAGCCACACTCACTGTTAATCTTTATGACAAATCAAGCTGAAATAAATCGAACAAGGGTTAATGATGAAATGTAAATGTTCTATTTTAAAGGGCAGTGCTGAAATGAGTACTTATTCTGATATTCATACAGAGTGACTTATGTCATTAAA
This sequence comes from Prochilodus magdalenae, assembly GCA_024036415.1. Taxonomy (NCBI): domain Eukaryota; kingdom Metazoa; phylum Chordata; class Actinopteri; order Characiformes; family Prochilodontidae; genus Prochilodus; species Prochilodus magdalenae. Next base: position 43,123 of record JAMWET010001845.1, read on the forward strand.
TAAGAAAATAGAAATCAGATGATTTCATGGTTACATCTGAAATCAAGCAGAAGAATGAACTCACAATTCATACTTGTTAAAACAATTCAGTTATTCAGATTTAATATTTCCCATTTAAGTAGTTTGGAAATTTTATCAGGTCACACTGTGACAGATTTTCCTATCTAAGAAGAGATTTTAGATTTAGAGTATTTTATTTTCCCTGTTTCTAACAGTGACAAAAGTCCAGTGTTTCAAACATAGTTTGGGAGCTTTCTTCTGCATGAGAAGCACTACACAGGTGAATATGCAAAAAAGATATGAACTGCAGGTCAGCTGTGGGATTCATTGGAAATCCAAGCCATTTCTCAGTTCTCCATGGATCATTACCAGGCTCCTAGCAATCCAGATTCCTTCTGGAAAAGGGTCCTTTCTGCAGTTGCTTCCTCTTTGAAACACAAAGCGTGAAACTTAAAACATTAACAATCTGGTGTCCTTTATATCCAATGAGCCTCCACAAACATGATGTTGTGCATATTTGGCTCCATGTCCACTATTACTTATCTTCCGGAGATCATCTGTCATCTGTCTGACCTCCAAAGACCACCAAGGGAAATAAGAGAGCACACGGGTCAGCATTTTATATCCGTCATGTCCCCGATGTCCACAAAACAGGCATAGACACCAAGATGTTTTCAAGTTTTCGGAGTAGATTTTTTCTTGGCCAGCTCTGATTGAATCTGCTCTGGAAATTGCTCCAGGTGTTCCCTCACACATTGTAAGCAGAAGCGTTTGGTGTAGAAGAGGCTGCACTCCTGGTTTAGGAAAGGCAAAAGTAACATGTTAAAATCAGATGCTGGTAATTGGACTGATAAACTAGTTCACAACATGCTTTTCTCAGCACATCATGGATATAATGGATATGGATATAATCAGCACCTTAATAACGCTACACAGTTGTTTTTTTATTACAAAGAAAGCATACTTAGGCATGTCTATTTGGATTTAATGTAAAGCAGTATGTGAAGTGTGTTTTAAAAGAGGCAAAACTGGGACATTCTGACAGTTTGGTCATATCATATAGGTCATAGCCTCAGGGAAAAAAAACCCTAAACATAATGATACACAGTGTACTGCACCACCCATTCTGAAGGTTATTGGCTTAAAACTGACAATGTTAAAGAAATTAAACAAACAGGTAACAACAGCAAATATTTCATCTCCATATTTATACAGTATACACAGTCATGTGAAGGACACCCCATGACACGTTTATGACTTTCAGCATATCTGGACATATGCATATACCATCCTCATTTAAACAATGCTAATAAAATTGATAGAATTTAGCAAGTGACACCAGTCTGATTGAAGTCTGGGTTTGGTGAAAGCCAGGGGAACATTTCCTGTCTGGCTGTATTGTGCCGACTGTAACGTTTGGTGGAGGAGGGATAATGCTGTGGGGTTGTTTTTTAGAGCTTGGCATAGACCCACTCAGTTCCAGCGAAAGATAATCTATTCAAAACCAAATGTATGCTTCCAACTTTGTGGAAACAGTTTGGGGAAGGCCCTTTTCTTTTCTAGTATGACTGTGCTTCGGTGCACAAAGCAAGGAAATTGCTGACCTCAACCCCATCAAACACCTTTAGAATAAACCAGAACTGAGACTGAGAGCTAGGCCCCTCTCGTCCAACATCCATGTCTGATGCCACAAATGCTTCTCTGGATGAACAGGCACAAAACATCTTATAGAAAGCCTCTGCAAAAGAGAGGAAACTGTTATAGCTGCAGAAAGGGGACAGCTCAATATTAATGCCTATAGATTTAGAACAGGATGTCATAAAACTCCTGTAGGTGTATTGTTTAGGTGTCCCAATAATTTTGCTCATATAGTGTGTGTATGTACACCCACTGGCCACTTCATAAACTAGACCTCGTTGTTGTACACTTGCTGTCAGATATTTGGTTCCATTGACCATATAATCTGCAATCTGTAGTTCTTCAATTACAGACCGTTTCTCTGCATTCCCCTTCACCCTGTTCTTCAGTGGTTAGGGCCCCCACCGGACCCCCATAAAGCAGTCAGTGCAGTGACACTTATATGGTGGTGGTGGTGTGTAAGTATGTGTTGTGCTGCTGTAAGTGGATCAAACAATGCAGTATGGGACAAGGATCTCAAGCATACATATAAATCCACCAATGAATGGCTCAAAAGAAAGAAATGAAAGGTTATAGAGCAGCCTAGTCAGAGCCTATGACTGAACCTCATTGAAATACTGATGGCCTCCTCAAAGACTGTACAGTTAAAATGAAGGAGAAGCCAGAAATCATTTAAAATAAAAAGTTATATTTTGACTTTTTTGACCATTTATCTATATATACTGCTTAGCTGATGATTAAATATTGATATGCCCAGATGTCCAAAAGATCTAAACATTTCAAGGGGCATACTTACTATTTCACATGACTGCAATACCACATGCACTAAATAGAAGGGTCATCAGAGATCCTGTTAATGTTTTGTAAATACATTTAGAATTGAAATATGACTAACTGCAAGTTAGGTAAACATTTCAGTCAAAGAAGCTCATGAGTACATACCGTGCCAACACACACAGTCTTGTTACACACACAACACTTAGACCCCAACACAAGGAATTTCGCCTTCTCTGGACTGAATGGATCACGCATGCCATAACATTCCTCCAGAAGCCTGAGGAGAAAAACACAAATAAGGAGTTTGCAGGAAGACAGGTAAGTACAGTATGTACAGAAAGCTCCTCAGACACTGCCTTAAAGGTTTGTGTGTGTTTATATATTGGTTTATTTAATAAGTTTATCAGTATATCTAATAAGACATTTAAAAAAAAAGTACCAGCTTTAAATCCTGATCTAACTTCAGGCCTAACGAGAGAACTTGCTTCACTAAAAATGGCATTGGACAGTGTACACCAGTGCAGGCTAAATGTTCCACTCTTCAGTGGAACCGGTCCCCTAGGGGGAATTCTGGCAGACTAAACCATTATAATGTAAACAGTCACTCAGAGTGATCTGGTGTGAAATGGTCCATTCTAGAAAAAGCAAACCAAGCCAGAATTATTTGCAACAGCGGTGATAATAACAAGACCTCCAAGTGCTCAAAGCCTCTAACGCTATAAAAGCCAGGCACTGAGATGGGAATTGTGGGTCCATGCTGATATCTGTATTTTTCCATGTACATATTTGCCTCTGTTGATACTTAAACATTTATATAATAAGCCACAGGATATTAGGGCCTATATCTACCTCAAATGTTCAGTAGTTATCTTTAAGAGGGAAACAAATGATCATCTCTGATCATCATAACTGGGGGGCACCGTTTTGCTATGTTTCCCCAGTAGAAGGTCCGCTGCACCTGTTGCAGCATGATGTTTACAATAACCGCAGGGTTTGTTTTTCTTTTCTTTTTTCTCTCTTTCTTCAATTCTTCAAAAAGGACGCCTACACTGGCCTTCTCAGGTGCCATAGTCGCAATGCTTGTCTCACACAACAGCGTGTGTAACATGCAACTGTTTCTTGATGTGCCAAAGCCCTGGTAGAGAGAGTGTTTAAGGTGATGCTTGATCTACCATTTAAGAATCATCTTTTTGCTAAGATACTTTTGGACACTGAAATTCTGTGTTGATTTTAATATGACTCACACATCTAATATCATCACACATCTTTAACAAAATCAGCCTCACAGAAACACATGTGACAGCTGCAAACACAGAAAGGCCTTTGGCTGTATAAATTTGCGCACAAAATTTTGTGATCCCTTGCCAATGCAATGGATATGCAAGAGAACATAAAACATTATTTTTCATAATAGCACTTTAGTGTCTCATTATAAACACTTTGCATGATTCCTCCGGCACTAAGAGGGAAACTGCCAATTTTTCTACATTTGTTGTATAGTTTAATGGTTACGATGTAAACAAAGTCAATCAGAGTGGTTTGGTGTGAAGTGCTCTGTTCTAGGGAAGCTTACTGAGACAGAGATGTTTACAGCGGTGGTGACAGGAACCTGACACCCCCCTCTAAAAGTTCCCCCCCAAGGTGTTACATCAATTTGTTAGGCATACTTTGCCTGACACCTGAGAGACTCTTATATTCCTTTTGATACAAGAATTTGGCTGAAAAACTAAAATCCATCTGTGGCAGAGGGTAATAGCAGGGCACCGTAAGGCAAAATAGTCCCAAAAACTAAACTTCAGTTCTCCAAACTTTACTTCCATCACCAACATATAAATATACACACATAAATATTTATGTTGCAGACATTGCGATCCCTCACGATGTAAAGAAATCATGGGTTTCTAAGTTTCCACTTTACATCAAACAACTTTGAATTACTTTTTCTTTACATCTTAAACAGTAAATTATTCTGAAATTTGAAAAGTTGCTGGAATCCCCCTTCAAATACCACAGCTTTAAAGGCGTATAGATACATGCAATACGTCTTAAGGCAGAATATTGCCCAACCCATTATCAACATCACATAGAAAACTGATGTGTGGTCACTGCTGGGTTTGGGTAGTAAATAAAATGCCTATAACAGTATTTGTGTGGTAGACGTTGCGACCCCAGGTTCCAATCACCACCATATTACCTAAACTATCAATAAGGTGTTTTATATAGTGTACTTACACAATAGCTCGAGTGTTCGGAGGCTTTTGCCCGTAAAACGTGTAGGGACTTGATAATTCACACAGCTCGCATGTGAAGACCCCTCTCACATCCCCCTCACTCGAGTCCATCTTATTTCTCCTAGGGTTTGTTGATGGTTCGCATAACCTCAAAGGGAGGCGCTTCTTCTTCTTTTAAGACAATGGCGGTTGCAGACCAGCGTGAAGGGCATTACCGACACCTACTGAACTGGAGTGAAAAACTTCAGAAGCGCATTACTATCACACATCCAGTGGGAGGATCAGCGCCACCTGCTGAAACAAGATGTCTGGAGACAGAGGTGCCCACGGGGGTGAAAAAACATCGTATATTTTCATTCATATAAGATTTTTCAATAAAACGTTAAACAAATTTATTTATTTTATATTGCCATTTTTTCGCCTTCGCATAACAACGCGTTTACTGTGAAAACAGTTCCGCGTAAGGACTTTTATTTTGAAAAGTAGATTGCGGAAGCATGCAAAGACACTGGATTCACACATCCAGGCATGGAATCGATTGGTAAGGAGGGAAACAGTTTGCATATTTTGTGCTGGTTGTACAGTGCTTTTCAGATTTGTACGCGAGTAACACGACACTTAAGTTTAACTTGTGGGGTTATTTGTGGTGTTATGTGAGAGCGCTCAGCGGCTGTTTCCGCGTTTGGTACAGTGGCCGTTATGGCCACGATATTAGCATGCTAACTAGCTAGCTGCAAGGGTGGCGCTGAAGGCGGTCATAAGACTGAGGTCACATTTTACTGTACCTTGGTGTTAAGCTGTCGCCCAGGCTTTAGTGAGAAATAGCCGGGTTTCGTTTGTTCTTAGCTTGTTATAAACGTTGCGTGTTTGGGCCGGGCGCGCTGTGCTGACCGAAAGGCGGGGCTTCGTCGCGGACCACGCCCTCACCAGCAAGGCCCCTCCCATTTGAAATCGGTTCGCTTTTGAGGGCACTGTTGAAAGCAGGTATTGGAAATGTAAACTATATGACAAAACATACACAGTAACCTATTGTAATTAGTGAATGCTTTAAGTTGCACCCATTGCTGACACTGGAGGTTAGTTGTACAAGCACCATAGAAAAGTGATAATAGCAAGAGACATGCTTAGCAGCTGCATTTGCGGTCACCAAGCCCAATGCCAAATACTATAGATCCTCACCCCATTTTAATTAATGGGTACTGCTAGTTTGAGGTGTTAAGCACTAGGCATGTATAGCAGTGTTCTTATAAGGGGTACAGTTTGTCAGCAGGTACCAATTCAGCAATGGGACATGGGGATATGTAACTGAACTGTTTTGTCACTGACACACCATGTAACCATGTTTCAGTCTGTTGCTTTTTCATATGCAGACACCGATATGCAGGGGACAGAGGGTGCATTAGGAGGTCCTGATGTCAGGAGGAGGATTCCTATCAAACTTCTTCCCAAACAGGCTCGAAGTAAGCCACTTCAACCCCAAGCACAGGGGCCCTTGAACTGAACATATTTTTAAGCACTTTGTAACACAAATGCACCTGTCATCAAAACACTAGTTGCACCTAGAAGGAATCAATTGGCGAGAATGATACTTGGTGGGTAGGTTTGACATTGTGAAGAAATTTAAATTTAACGCCATGCATGTAACGTAAGCAGGAGTGGGCCCTATCATTGTACCTGACTAACCCAACAGCCACGATTCCAGAATTTCAGCGAGCAGTGATGTGCTTCATGAGTCACCCTTTGGCATATCCAGCACCATTGGCAGACAGCTGTAAGATGCCGGACTACATTCATGCAGACCGTTAATATGACTGCCCTTAATACCACATAAACGCCTAGAAAGACTGTATTGGTGTCGTGCCAGGCTGTCATGGAGTGACTCAGAATGGCAGCGGGTTATCTTCAGTGACGAGTCCCATTTTTGTGATGGTGGAGACGACCAATGAATCTATGTGTGGGGGCACCGTGGTCAGCGCCAAGATGAATGGTTTGTTGTCACATGTCACATGTCCAGAAGGTCTGGTGTCACTCCACCTCCACCCCTACCACACCATCTGCAGGAACTGTGTGAGAATATTCAAGCTGCATGGATGGATTATTATAGGACACCATTAAGAATGTGTACAACTCCATGTGTAGCCCAAATAACATTGCCCATATCAGTCTTAATTTATGATCATTTATTGTTCCTGGTAACATTTATCTTCCTTCCCAATATCATTGCCATCCGATACTTCCTTCTAGGTGCCACCATTCTTTTGATGATGAGTGTATGTAATATCTTGAGAGCCAGTAATGCTGTATGCAGAGTTGAGGAGTAATAGCGGATTGATATCTCTCTCTATAGAGAGTTTTGCCTATAAACAAGAGGAGCGCTTTGAGTTTGGAGCAAAGGCAGGAGATGCGTTTGCTGGCCAGCGGCGATTCCCTCAGCAGTTCTACTGGGATTATAAGGTTGCAGACCTGTTTACCTCTTTTTTTAATATGGTTCCCTCTCAGTTAATAAAAGAAACAAAACCATGATTTGTGCTCATTTGTTTTTTTTGTTTTTTTTCCAGCTCAATCTGATTGGAGAGAAGGATGAAACCCCTGTACATTTTTGTGACAAGTGTGGTCTCCCTATTAAGACTTATGGTCGCATGGTGAGCTGTGACTCTTAGGATGTAATTTAAACATTCAGAGGTAACGTTCTACTGACCTGATTTCTTTTGTCTTTTTTTTTCTTTCACAGATTCCCTGTAAGCATGTTTTCTGCTACGAATGTGCACTCCTTCATGAAAGGAAAGGTGATAAAATGTGCCCAGGGTAAGTTTACTCTTTTCCCCATACAAATTGTGTGTGGAATGTTACAGATAATAATAGCATACACATTTTCCTGGCCTGTTGGTATGTGTTTTGGTGGGCTGGTGTTAATCTGCTAGTTACCTCTGTTTTTATTACTTTTGTCACTTCAGTTTGACGCTGTACAGTTGCACTGACCCAGTCCAGCGGATTGAGCAGTGCCATCGTGGCTCCCTCTTTATGTGCAGCATCGTTCAGGGCTGCAAGCGCACCTACCTCTCCCAGAGGGACCTGCAGGCCCACATTAATCACCGCCACATGAGGGCCAGCAAAACCTCATCAGGTCGCATTGACTCTCTCCACCTTCCCCCCTCGTCTGAGGTGTCAGACCGTTTCCGTGTGCCCCCTCCCCACCTGTCTAAGGCTCATGTGCTCATCCCTCCCCCTCTGCCACATGGGGGTCATGACACTTACAGTCAGCCCCCTCCCGGATCGCATGATGACCACCGACCCCCACAAGGCCTTCCTGCTGCAGAGATGGGACCGCCTCGCTCTATTGCTCCAGAAACCTTCCGCATTGCTACAGTGACCACGAGGAAGCACAGCAACCTCATCACAGTCCCCATCCAGGACGATTCGACAAGCCCTGTCCCCCGCGATCAGCTCCCACCGTCTGCAAATCCTCCACTTCCACACCACCATCCTGGAGATTACCCAGGACAGCCTGTTGTTTCCCACCCACACCACATGATGGCGCCACCACAGCAGCGCTATGGGCCTCCGCCTCCTCCACCCACCATCGGTCATCCAATGCAACACCCACCACAGGGCTCCAGCCCACACATGGTATTCAGCCAAGCCCCGCCTCCACCATTGTCTTCTGTTCCACCTCCCATAACCCCACCCCCTGGACACCTCATGGGTCAGCTGCCACCATACATGAACCATCCTCCACCAGGCCCCCCTCCTCAACATGGCGGCCCCCCAGTAAATGCTCCACCTCCTCACCATTACAACCCCCAGTTCTCAGAGGACAAAGGCACTCTTAGCCCACCTTTTAACCAGCCAGGTGGGCTCAGTCCAGGAATGTGGCCTGCCCCCAGAGGACCTCCTCCACCCAGGATGCAAGGCCCTCCTCCACAGGGACAGATGCCTGGGCCCCATCATCCAGATCAGGGCCGTTACAGACAGTATTACCAATAGAAAATAGTTTCTCTCGTTGGAACTGTGATCTCGTACATGAGCCTGTGGTAGGGGTTTCGTATAGTTGAAGTTAAGTATAGACTGGGAGTGCATATAAGGAGTTATGTAATTACTATCAGATGTTATGAGTGTGTAACATTAATTAAGGTCCTTATTTGGGGTTTAAAAAGTTGGATTAGGCTTTTATTTTTATTTTGTTGAACGTGTTAATGATTGTAAAAAGAATTAAATTCACAATATGTACAATTTTTATCATGGGCTTAACTTTATTACTTCACGTTCACGTATTTCTTTCCCTACTGCTAACATTTAATACCCATAGGCTCACATTAGTGCCAAGTTAATATAGCCTTGTTAAATAAGATGCACACAAGCACAGATCATGCAAGACATTATCACAATATGCATCATAGTATTTAGTTTTTCTGGGATTTATTAAGTTGGAAAAGATAAAATACAACATGTAGTACCTCATATTAAAAACACAATAATTATAATAATAGTAATAATAAACTGTGCCAGAGGCTTTGTTTATTATTATTATTATTAATAAACGGAATGATTTATTTCTTTTTATTATTATAACTTTTTTTTTTTAGACTGCACTATGCTAAATCGTCCTAAATGAGCTCACTTTGCAGTGAAACATGCAGTTGAGTCAGATGGTCATTGTGACAAAATGTATTATGATAATGATATAATACTATGATGTCCATCGCTCATACATTTTATGCATGTTGCAGGTGGCTAGGTCCTGCTGATGAACAGTGCAATTATCAGTTCCAAGCTAGCAGAGATAATGAACAGATGCATACAGGTGTGTCCTAAAGATGCCATGGATCGAAGCAGTCCTACTTCACTTTCCTATCATCCAACTGGTCATGTCAGGGGAGAACATAGAACACAGTGAAAAGCCCAGTTTAATGTACTGTAACAGCTGGATCTGGTTATCCAACAGGATGGAGCTATTAGTCTAATATGTTATGTCCTGCCTTATACCTGCAGGGTGCTAGTCAGCATGATAACCTCCTGTTAAGCACATAACTAGTGTACAGTGACGTCACACTGGATAGATAACCAACATAATGGGTCGTACCAGCAGAATATACATTACCTCAGTAATGAAGTGACATGATTGTTTGCCTGACAGGCTGTAGAAATTGGACTATTGCGATAGATCAGTGAAGTGTTCTTATTTTAGGCTATTAAATTGTTAATAGGCAGGTTATAGCGCCTTTATACCCGAAAAGTGGCAGGAGTGTTATATAAGGCCAAAGTACCTGGATGTGTTGCTCTTCTCCGTAGAATGGAAAACTGTATTGATAGAGGCATAACTGAATAAGGAGAATTCACTACACAGAACTGACGTATTGGGAATCTCAAACACTGTTTCTCCCACACAAAACAGGGCACAAATCTGAAAGTGTTACATCAGTGGACATGGTTAAAGCTCATCTTTAAACCAGGCTGAAGTTAGCTTCCTAATCATATGTTCCGCTCCACCTTTAATGCTGCAGCTTGTACAGGCACCAGAATGTAACTGTGATGCCATTTAAGGCAGAACGGAAAATTCACAGCACAAGCTGGTGAATAGGAAGCTGACCTCAGCTCTCACATCTTTACCAAAATCCCAGAACACTTTAAGATCACACTTTAAGTGCTCTGTGTATTTCAGTCTGGACAGTTTCTCAAACCTTGTACAATATGGAGCAGCGTCACTCAGCGTTAAACACTAAAGTGACTGATAAGAGAAGCAGGTCCACCTTTATTAGCATCACAACCCTCAACAGCAGCCTGTAAATAGCAGTCATGCTGTGCGATTGTATCAGTGTTTGCTGGTTGAGGCAGATCATTTTTTACTGACAGTTTCATAGTGCCTAATTTCAAATTACTTTTAGTTGATGTTGAAGTCGAAAGAAAGAAGCTACAACGGGTAACATTCAGTACAAAGAACTATTATTTATATCCATATTAAAAACGGAAAACGACTTGTTTTATTCTAGGGCCAAATCATAGTGTTGAAAATGGGAGTGCAATACTGCACCTGGACATTTTTCCTTTTTTTCTTTTATGAAGACATTTTATGATGACTTCTATTTAAAATTGTGACTGAATATGTTCTATGGCAGGGCTTCCCACCTGATAATAACTACAAAGCATAGCAGCCCACCAGAAAACAACAACCAACTTTTATAAACACAGGTTCTCCAAGAAATGTATTATGTTCGGCCCAAATTCAAACAATGGAGCTATGAAGCGCCCCAAGGAACCTCTGTATCAGTGGCTAGCCAGTGGCTATGTTGTCTCAAACCAAAGATGTTTCATTAGCCTGCTGCTTTGTACACGTGTGCAATAAAACATATTCATTTGTATTAGTACGCTAAATATAACGCTAATATGTTTATATCTGATGTTTCTGGTGCACTACAAACTACTGCCTCCATCTGAGTACAGAAGTTCTATGTTCTGTAGAAGTGCCTGTTCTACGGCACCTTTGTTTTTTTTGCACCAGTTTTTGTACTGACTTGGTGGAAGAAGGCAACTTCTGCAAGTAATGACAGACAACACATTATTATAGTCAATATTTTATTATAAAAGCATTTTTAGCCATATGTCTGGCATATATATATATATTTGTGTGTGTGTATATGTGGACAACAAAGAAAGGGAAAAATAGTTACGCTAACATTCCCAGAGGTCCTTTTATAGGAAAAGAATGCACTGTGAGTGAAAGCAGACACATCTACATTTTTTGTTTTGGTCATAAAGCAGCATATCCACATACCAAAGGTACAACAGTAACACCCCCATATATACAAGAAAACAAAAGTGCTTTACAGATTTGCCCAGACCACACATGCATATATGTAATGATGATGTTTGTGTTATGATCAGGAGACCAATAGAAATTATTATCTGAAGAAATCTACGTTAGATATCTTTACGGACATCGTGAGATTTTACCTTCTCTGGTAACGCTGGCGTTTCAGAGATGCGAGCTTTTGTTTTGCAGTGACGCTCATGTGTCCACACCACGTTTAACCGTAGCAGTTCTTTTGTATTATAATGCACTGGCTTTACTGGGGTTTACTGGGCTGTCGATTTTGTGTAACATGAGTAGAGCCCTTCCAGTTTGAAGGATATGAGATTGGCAGTTTGATTAGTGATGCCTGACGTTGGCATTTACAGTCTGGATGTAATCATCTGAGGATAGAGTAAGACCATAGGACATTAATAAATACATTCATGGTACAGTATGTGTGCTTACAAAAAACAAAAAGCAATGAATTAACACGTCTAAATAATTGTATTTACTTGTTTATCTGTTCTCCGTTGGCTTAATCCGTCAGTCTGGCCGTTGCAGACTTTGAACTGCACCTCCTGTAAACAGAAACACACGACATCCTCTAGTCAACAAGGGAAATGTTTATAAATTCAACATTTCTTAGCAGTGCTCTCCTGCTAAAGCCAGCACAAAGCCACCTCATGTTTCCTTATCAGGCACTTTGAAGGAAGCATATTTGAATTTTGTATGCCTTTATGTCTCAACAGGCTGTTTTTATCACTGTGCCTTTAAGGCTGATATATGTAAATGTCCTCTGTTCTGATTGGTTGCCTTGTATGGTTTCTCAACCCAAAAGCAGTTCTGACTGGAACGCATCTTTAATCGCTTTCCCAATCTGCTTTATGTCCCCTTATCCCTTAGATTAAACCGGCTGTTTTGGTCACTGTGCCCCAAAGGCTGTATATGTAAATGGACTCTGTTCTGATTGGCTGCCCTGTATTGTTCTTCAATCAAAAAGCAGTTCTGGCTGAAACACATCTTTCATTACTTGCCTCATCTGCTTTATGTCCCCTTATCTCTTAGATTAAAGATTCAATTCTTAGATTAAACAGACTGTTTTTGTCACTGTGCCTTTAAGGCTGATATATTTAAATTACCTCTGCTTTGAATGGCTGCCCTGTATTGTTCTTCAATCAAAAAAAAAGTTAGCTTAAGCATTTCTAAAGCATCAGCATGCATACAAGGCAACTTATGTGTATTTGCCACAACACAAAAACAGGCTGTTGTGCAGTTTTTTTTATTCATGGACTGGGAAGTTAATGGTATGTTTAATGAACAGTCATGGGCTTGAGGTTAAGGAACCAGCCTGAACAGAGGCCCGCTGGTCTGATTTCCTGAACTGATAGGACACAACTGAAGTGCCCTTGAGAAAGTCATCTGACCCCTCAACTGCTCCCCAGGTGCTGTGAAAAGGGCTGTCCACAGCTCCGGGTAAGTCTGCTCACTGCACTCAGTGTATGTGTGAAAATGAACTAAAATGAGCAACAGAATGTGAAGACGTATGTAGCTATAGTCTTGTAATACGACTTTGTGCCTTGAGAGGCAATAGTGAGTCACTGTAACATCAGTTTGAATTAGTAAAACATGAGAGTATGAAGAAGTAGCACTCCCCCGATTCAGCATTGTAAACTCTTGTTGATTAATTATGCGTCACTCTGGGTTTTTGGTTTTCTCAATCTCAGCAGAGAATACACCATCACAGAAGATTAAAGTGTTATGACAAAAAATCAGCTTATTCTATTAAGCGTAAATCATTGCTTAAGTGATGAGCACAAAAAAAACTGTAGCAGTATTTAATGTGGAATGAAAATTTGAATAAGATGTTGCCAAAAATTCCTAGCTTCATCCTCTTTCTGGTTTTCATTTTCCTTTCTGTTTCTAATTGTTTATTGCATCGCAAATCACAAAGGAACTGCATGAGCAACTTTGTTGCCCCCTATTGTTTAGAGTATGAATTTGACAGGATGCACCTTTAAAAAGCCTCATTAACATTCTTGTATGTTTGAAATGATGCTGTGTGATTAAGTCTTTGCTCAGGATTAGATAGTTCCATACCTTTCCGACTTCTCTTGAGTAAACTGGGGGTTTCTCCATAATGTGCATCATGGCATCATGAATAGTGGGAAAGAACATGGATGTCTTGATCTCATCATCAAAAAACATGCAGTTTTGCAGTTTCTCGAAGACATACACTGCAAAGACAGGACTCAGTTAATGCATCTAATAAGCTGCCACTGGCAAAAAGTGTAAGAAATCTAAAAAGACTAATTACCATCACAGGCAACAATGTAGATCTCCACATCCACACGAATGAATTCCTTCAGTAACTGTTATGAGGACAAAAACTTTTGTTAGCATATTTAAGGACATTATGAAGGTGGTTTTACACCTATCCTTTATAATCAGGCAGACATAATATGGTCACATTTGCAGTCAACAACTCGATTCAGGCTGAATAAGTGTCATTCCCCTGTAAGATGTATGCTTTAAAGACACTACTGGATTCATACGCATACAAATACTGGATCCTCATCAGTAAACCTTCCATGGTAAAACGAATCTAGCTCTAATAACGTGATAGACACAGATAATAACGTGATAAAGCATATCTTGAGGTGAGATGTGTTACCGTTTTAAGGCCCTTGAGTGCTGACATGTCAATGAAGGAAACAGCGGAGAAGTCTAGCACAAGGCTATGGATGTTCACTGGAGGAACACTGATGTTGCAAGGAAGTTCACTATTCCAGTTCACTGGAATCGGAAGATCAGAGTAATCCACCGGCTGATCTAACTCCTCCACATAGTCCTCGTCCTCGTAAGTGTCATCACTTTCATGACCAAGGGACGTGAGGCCTGCCTGCAGAATAAAACATAAACGGAGAAAACATTACATACTGATAGGAGTGTAATGATACACACATTTCATGATACATACTGTCGTTTTCACATCACAATACAGTACATCACAGATACTACATGACACCTGCATGAGCTTGTCATGACAACTGACATAGCCCTACATAAGTGTTTCTAAATGCTAATGTCAATTAGCAGAATTCATTTCAGAATTGGTTACATTTGCTAAATTTGATCGTAAGTTTGAAAGTTAGCTAAGTTAGCTAAAGTAGCCTTTAAGACTGGAATATGCTTTTCCAAACATTATGCATCAGTTACCATGACAAGGTGTCATGTAGCTGTATGAACAGTACCCTACAGTAAAAGGTTAACCAAATAGGTTTGCATATTTGAGGTATTAGCATGAGTATTTGAGCCACATGTTAAGCAATGTTGACACACTATGATGATATCTATGCTTTGGCCATCATTATTGTGATGAATTATTTTTATTTTCTATTTTAAAAAAGCCAAACAAAACCTGGATTTCCATCCCCTGCACATCATTTAATCCAATTGTATTTGACTGAGAAAACCTTGTCTTTTCAAACAGCTTGGCTGATCATCCATCTTGGCTAACCCATCAGCTGTTAAGCTTTTAAACAAGCTGTAGGTACATGATGATGCATATTGTGTATGTGTTAATATTATATGTACTTTTATAATTTTGTATGTGTGCTGATTGTATCCACTGTCAACCCAATTGTGCAACCCCATCGGGGACAGTAAAGTTAATCTAGTCTAATCAAATCTAATCTAATCTAAGTAGGCTAACAAAACTGTTGATGGTTATTACTTTTAGGAATATCACAGGTTGTGTAAAATAGAACTATAAAAAACATTAAGGTTATCGCATATTTAGTAGCAAACTGTATTTGTTTCACAGCACACATTGTTTCGTAACCCTGTCTGTAAAAAAGAATATTATCACGTATCATCAAAAGTGATAAAATAATCCTACCTACAAAATAAGATTTTGATCGATGTGCTACATGGGAACCTTTTTTTTTATCCTTAACCCTGTGTTAAATATCTTTAAAACTCCCAAGCACAACCAGTCACTCCAAAAGAGAGAAGCAGTGGGGAACAAGCAAGGCCACCACTGTCAACCTTGTCTTCACCATTGATACAATAGTTACAGGAATCAACCAGGAGGAAGATAAACGGGTGGGTAGGTTTCATGTCGTGAGATATGTGAATGATTCAAACAAGGATCGGCCTGATTACTGTACCTGCACACACAGTGTCATGGCTACGAAGCAACAAAAGTTATTGTAGAGCACCCCCTTGTGGAGAATCCTCAGCCTGCTAAATTTGTGCGAGTGAGTCAATTAGTTAGAAAGAAGCTACGTCCATGAATGCGCTTCAAATAATGCAATTCTAAAACTGACCAATGATTATCCAGTTACCTTTGATGCTGTGCACCAACATGCTAGTTTTGATCAACACTTTTTTAGTGTTCTTTAATAGCGTAGCTACTTTCAGAGAATATCTATGTTAGACTGAATTAATATTAATAGTCTGTCACACTTATTGTAGTAAATGAAAGGCAATACAAAAACAATTCACCAAAGCAACTGGCAGAAATATACAGTAATCTTTAGGTTGTAATGTTAACTAGCAACTTAATACACAGGACTTACTTGTGTTATCTGCAGCTCCCCCTTCTTCAGCATTTTTCGGATCTTTCGCAGTGCCTTGTTCCTCTTCCTTAAAATTCGGAGTGGGCTGAATTCCACCTGGGAAAACAACAAAATGTTAAGAAATTGGTAACCTGAAAACCAAACACAGTTTTCGCCATACCCCAAACACAGGTGATTTGCCAAAACGTCCAAATTATGAGTTACAAGGCTTATATAGTAGAACCGTGTTTGGCATACTGTAGTTGTTCATTGCTTGTTAGCTTCATTCGTCTAAAGAGGTATGTAAAGAGCTAATGTGTGGGGTCAAGGGAAGATTTTTTTGGTGATGCATTACTGTTAAAGCACTTTAGTGGAAAGTATGGGCCATAGCAGCAGATGCAACATTAGAGTAGACCTGACTTACAGCTTTGACTAGTTTTTCTCTGAAGAATTCGATGTTTGCGAAGAAGATGGGTGAGGGGATTCTGAATATCTTAACTCCTTCAGGTTCATGAATCTGGAAATACAGAAAACAAATAATGAACCAGATTCTCTGTGTGATGTGAGATTTGCAGTGTTAGACAGAACATAAGCAGATACTTACAGACATGAAGTCTTTGCGATCTTTGTAGATGTCAGTGCCGATAATGTTGGCCAGGACAGAGCAGCGTGGACTATGAAAAAAGCAAAACATTTGCATTGAAAATATTTAGTATATTAAAAAATGTCAGGTGCCCGATTAAAATACAATTACAATTATTTTTATTAAAAAATGAAATCTGAAATTTGAGATGTACCAAGAGTGATTACCATAGCAGTGAAAGAGTCTGTATTGGCTGAGAAAGCAGTTATACTAAAAATGTATGTCCAGAATGCCTTGTATATGAAAAATGCATCAAAACATTTCTATAATGAATAAACTATCACTGATGTTTGTGTGTGTGTGTAGCGTACAGTATTTCAGTCTGCAATGTATACATCATTGTTAATTAATAGCAATTATTGAATTAATCGCCATTAATAATGTAAAGTTACTGTTCTGAAAATGTAAACTGTCCTTATGATGCCAACAATAACCTTTACACATTCTTGACAGTGAAGGCCAATGAAGCAACACCACAGAAGAGCCTCTTTTGGTTTATCCATGTTTGAAAAATAAGGTAGAAGTAAGGGTCTGAAGAACCTGTAAGTCCTTTTCTATATCACCCAAGCCAAGCATCAAATGCATATGCTCACAATTGAGTCCTGAAGACGACTGTAATCAGTTCTATGCCAACTCCAACAGCAAGCCCCAGATCCAGCCCCAGAACAATGGACGCAGCACAGGTCCCAATCCAGATGACCTAAAAAGAGGGTTACAAAGGTAGTCAAAACAAGTTCCAGTTTATATATATTTTTTTTTTTTTCAAATTGAAAACTGCTACATTTTAAAAGGTTAAGAAGTAGTAAAGAGAGTACTCACCAAATCAACTTTGTCCTTCCTCCAGTAATATGGTATCTGGTTGAACTGCATCAGCATACCTTTTAGGTTCACAATCACCAGAGCTCCCAAAACAGACTAAAAAAGGATGGAGAGGTTATGGATGAAAATTATTTTGAGATAAAGAAAACATGACGTGTTGATCAATTGTTCTTGCATACATATAATGGGGTTTAAAAAAAAAAGTATTTCTTATTAAAGTTGCTTCATAAACCGATGCTAGTTTCAGAGGAAAACACTTTTGGTACATCAAGCTGATGGTACAATTCTCAATTGAATGGTATAATTGGACTCCACCAAAAGTTCCATAATGCCTGGAGATGGAAATGTCAATGCCAAGTTCATGTTCATTGATGGTATCATGAATGCTGAAGTGAACAAAGACATTTTTAATGCAAACCTGCAAAAAAGGTGTGCAGATATTGCTCAAAAATATCACATTTGAAAACTTACCAACCAACAGTGTTTTGGAACGGTCTTGAACTGGTTTGATGTCAATAACACTAATGCATGGGACAGTGCCCCTAATGCAAATTGCAAGAATTCCACCATGCCTAAATCAAAACAACCAATCAGGAGGAGTGTTAGGAATTTAATATATTAACAATTGTTTGTCCGTGATCATACTGCTAGAATACTAGAATAGGTTTCCATGCTTCAGTTTTCCTGAAACACATTTTTTCCCTCATACTATACATCTGTACAATTTTTACCTTCTATCAGAAGCCTTAGGGCCCCTGTGTCAATAAGCCCCTTCTCTGGATAAGTCCAGTGTTACCTAAATAGTCAGTTTAGCCACGCTGTTCTGAGCAGTCAATTGCCAGAGCATCTTGCTGCAAGTTCTGTCCCTACAGGCGACCAATAAGGACTATGTTGCGAGATAATGTCATCTTGTAACAGAGAAATGTTGTGCTTTATAACATGTTAGGCTCTTTCTATGCACAAAAAGCAACAAAACACACAAAAGAAAAGAGAAAAATCGGAAAAGCATAAAGGCCCCCATTCGACAGCACTCATGGAGGGAGCTACGGGATCCGAAAGGCTTCACCCACAATGCTGAGTTTTCTGACTGACACCCTTATCGGACAGGATTAGATTTGCACAGAGTGGTGGGCTCTTATTACCGGCATTTCTCAGTGATTTTAATCTATTCTGAATGTGCCATGTCAGTCATTTATACTGACTGCCTACGTCTGTG
Source organism: Prochilodus magdalenae (assembly GCA_024036415.1). Lineage (NCBI taxonomy): Eukaryota > Metazoa > Chordata > Actinopteri > Characiformes > Prochilodontidae > Prochilodus > Prochilodus magdalenae. The sequence continues at coordinate 61,793 of JAMWET010001845.1, forward strand.
TCAGTAAAGGTTCTAAGCCATATTACCTTTGGTAAAAAAAGCCACAAAAATAAGCTCAGGTTATATTATTATATCCTGTGCAAATCGAGATGTAAGTAAATATTCCGTCATATCCTGTGGAAGCGGAGTTTTGCAAGGATTTTGAGGCACTCAAAGAGTCATTTAGTTTCATCATGCACGGCACGGCAAGTGCTACACCCAAAAGGCTCATCCTTAGAGGCACAACACTTCTCTCAGCCTTGGATAAGTCATTGTGTGGTTTTTGTTTTTTTTATTGGTGGCGGCAGTCAGCAGATCAAGAAGCCTCTCCCATCTTAATCCTCAATCATTTACGATGAGACTTTTTATCCCATGCAAAGCCTCATAAATTTTACAGACGTCCTGCAGTAAAAGTATATAGCACTAATCCCCTCTGAATAGGGATTAAGATGGTAATTGTTATGGTAACAATACACAGTGTCTATCCCATTGTTTGTGAGGATGCAGCTGGACTAATGCTTGTTTCTCATGCTAAAGCCACTAGTTAGCGCTGTTTTATTTTAATGTTGCTGAAAACATTTTTGTGAAGTGCTCAGGCAGTCATGTTGGTTTGGTGTTGGCCTTAATACTTTAATTTATATGCAGTTAACTACTTATTTTAAACCATTTATAGCCTTTTTTGTTATCAAACCAACATCTAAGCCCTGAAATGAATGTGTGCTAATTGCTGTAGTTGCTAGCCTGCAGGTGCACGTTAGCCTCCTCTGCAGGGATAGGCTTTGGAAGCAGGGCTAGGGGAAATTGTGTTCTTCTCAATCCTACCTGCTGCTGCTTAAATGCATGTTTAAGTTTGCAGCCACTTTACATCTATAAACATCTATACTTTATGGTGTGTATTTCCATAACATACATATCGTCGCTGTCCAAAGAAAAACATGTTTCTCCAAAATGGCAACTTTACAGGAGAGGCCAAAAACCTCATTTAATTTGAATGGAAGTCAATGGAACCAGATGTCTTTCCAAGCAGTTTTGGGCCGTTTCTGTTGGTCTATTCTTCATGAAATTTTCTTACAGTGTAAACAGCAGCTCGTGATCAAATGAGGCATTAAAGTAAAAATCAACAAAAATGGAGATACGTGTTTTTCATTGGACAGCGACGATATATGAGTGAGCATTTAAAGATGCCTTTCTCCTTACCCTAGGCAGCGGCTCAAGCAGGAATCCTATTCCAACTGTGACAATCAGTGTCATCATCGCAGAGATTACACCTGCTATCTGCAAAACATAAAAAAGGTTAATGTTTCATCGGCTTTAGGCAATGAATGAAAACTCAAAATAGCAGCTATGAAACATTGTCCAATGATAAACTAATTCTTTTATAAGCTTAAATGACTATACACCAGATATATAAAATTGCCACAGGTGTAAAATTTATTATATAATTTGATATTGTATTAATTAACCCTTGACCTTACTGTCTCAGTGAGGTCGATCCAAAACAGTGGTTGCTGTATTAAGTAGGTCAGATCAGATGATGTCTGGTGGTGCTTACCTGTGTCTTCCCCCCTGTGCTTTCCTGCACAGCTGTCCTGGAGAGTGCAGTGCTGACCGCGAAGGACTTAAAAGCTGCTCCAAACATGTTACTTGCACCAAAAGCAATGAGCTCCTAATGTAAGCAGATTTACAAAACTGATTTAGTGTCCTGGAATGTCTTCACATTTTGAGACAGAGGACATTTTTTCACATACCAAATGGGACCAGGAAGTATATATGTTTTTCTTCCTTAGTAGTCAGTTCATTTATGACACCGTCGTTATGATGACCTCACCTCTGAGGCTGTGAAGCAGTGGTACCGCACTAGAATACCATTGGCATTAGATGGAGAGGTGTTTGGGGTCCAGATCTACTTATTCAACATCTGTACTACTCAACTTTGTTAATGCTCTTTGGGCTGAACACAATGACATCCTCACAGCAATGTTCCTACATCTAGTTCCCAAATAAGTAAATGGGTACCAATGCTGCTGCATCAGGTGTCTGATTATTGAATGGTGTAACTGACACTTTAGTTTTGTGGATATGCCTTAACACCTAGCTCACCTGGTTTCCATCAATGGTGTAGTCGTGTTTCACAGCGTAGACTTTAGCCACAGAGAAAGCCACAGCAAAGGCCACTATACATATCGTGAAACCATCCACTGCACTGTACTGCATGACTTCCACGTCGGGAGCCCTCGGACTCTCATATCTAAAGATCAAGACAGAACAGTATAACTACCATATGTCAACCAACAGCTCCTGTGCTGGATTCAATCCAACAGGTATATGAGTATATCCTTGCAACATAACTATATGTAAGCTGTCCTGTGGGCGGTCAATTTTCCCAGTTATTTAAAGTTATTACAGATTTTTCAACTGAACGGAGAAGGAAACCTATTCTTACCCATTCACCATGTCGCCAATCACGGTAACGTTGAATCTTTCCTCAAAGTTAAATCCATAGGACAATCCACAAACAATGACAGTCTAAAGGAAAACACATAATGGCTACTGAGATCTCAGTATGTGGGAAACCGGCATTATGTTGTAAGGGCCTCTCTAGGTTACTCACCATGATCATTTCGATGGGAATAGGCACAGGTAGTTTAGACTTAAACCTGTCGTTGATCTCCTTCACGATAAACACAGCTACCATGATCACAATGGAAATCACCAAATCAGCCACATTGGTTCGAGTGATGCGATTGAAAATTGCCTCCAACGTCTGAAATCAGAGACTGAGGTGGTTAAAGGCGGCTCTGTACTGAAATGAATTCACCCAGTAGTTAATGGAGCAGTGTGTACAATTTAGAGGGATCTATTAGCAGAAAGGGATCGCAGTATAAAAACTATGTAGTAGTTACAATGTATAATCACCTGTAACTACATTTCTTTGTTTTAGAGTGAGTCCTTTATATGTATATAGGAGCAGTCTTCCAATGAAGGCTGCCGACGTAGAGCCAGAATGTTGCTACAGTAGTTAGAAAAGAACAGCTAAGCAAACTGGCTGTAGAGAGAGCCTTTGACATTTCATGTTTGTTTGTTTCTGTCATGCTCAATTTTGGCTTGCGAGCTCTCTTCACTTTTAATTCTGTGTTTCTTTGGTTGGACAGTGGGTGAATGAGCAGATGAAAACTGCGTTTGCGTTTACTGCATTTCAGTATCTACATTTCCACAGTAGCTCTCCCAGAGCCATTAAAAGCACCAGGTTATAAAAGCTCAGCAAAAGTTGTTAGATCCTATTGTAGAGGCTGTGTGTGTGATGTAAGTATTTAGGGGCATGTGACCTGGCCAGATAAAACCAGACCACTCCGTTTCTAGAATGAAAATACTTTGCAGGGACGGCCACACCAGCACAATTATACCAATGGTTAGAATATTTCCTCCCTTCCTCACATAGTAATACTACTCCTTTTAATTTATATTATGTTATTATATTATATATTATTATAATCTGAAAGCTTTGATACTTATTAGTGGTGAAGTAGTGATGTGAAGCTGAGTCTGTAGTGAATTAAGATTAGAATATATTAAAAACCCTGAGTTACAGCTCTGTACTGATTATATAGATTGGACTGCTTATAGAAAAGATTGCTACAACACTGGTGACCAGTTTGACCAGTTTGAGTTGTGAGAAGTTTGAGAACCCAAATACTGGCAAATGGAGGATCATGCTGAAAAAGTAAAGGCGGGTGAATCATCACTGTCAAAAAGTGAAAACATAAACAAGCAAAACAAAACTGGCACAATCACTGAGACAACAGTACAAAACCAGATAGCCACCATAGTTTCTCAGGTACAGGTACAGTAGATTGCAATACGCAACCTCACTGCAAAAGGTTACACACTGCTCCTTTAGGAAATGAAAGGGTTTGTGCTACTTGTAGTAGGAGCTGAGTAAAGCTGCATTCTCCCATATAAGCAAGCCCCACACCTGCACCTTTACGCTGTGTGAAATGTTAGTTATTGCTTTTCATTGCTTCATTCATCGTATACTCACTTTGAAAATGTTGAAGATTCCATTTTTGCTGCTTATAGTCAATCCCAGCACAAACTTGAGCTGTGACACCAGGATGTGAACTGCAGCAGCAGTAGTGAACCCGGAGACTAGAGTGTCTGACAGGTAAATGACAATAAAGCCCACCTGCAGTACCCCGAGAGCCAGCTGGGGAAGATCAGAAAGACCTTTTTATAATCAATGTTGCAAGAAAAGAACAGAACATGAAAATACCAGTGCACGTAGATGTCATCCAGAGTGACCGTAAAATGTTAAGTAGTTACCAACACACACAGAAACATTCATTAGTGGTTATAACTGATATGATCTGATATAAATATGCATAATAGCATTAATATGAAGTACCTGGTAGATACCCGCAAGGAATGTCACAGAGGAGGCTACTAAAACTTTTTGTTGCGTTTTGGTCAGGCCCTCAAATCCTGTAATGTTGGCTGCAGGGCCAGAATCCGGTACCAGCCGGGCAACAACATCACCCACCATCAAACTCAGAACTGGGAAAGGGCCTGAGAGACGAAAGAGAAGTTAATCTTTGTTCTCACATAAATACTGTATCAGGATTTCAGATTTTGTCAGTAATTTGTTTAATGCGTTTACATGCACTTCGGTAATGAGATAAACTCTGGAAAAACTCTGGGGCTGCATGAGTCAGAGGTCAAGAGATATTTGAAGCAGTTAGTTGCACGTGAGAAGACCGAAATGAAAGTTCCAAAACACTATCAGGCAGAAATGATTGAGTTAATGACTTAAAGGAACGATGTGTAAAATGACACAAAGTGTTACATTCATACTCCAAACAGTAGGGGGTAACTTATCATCAGAAAATGCACAGTCGCTCCACCTCACCTCTCTAGACGTAGTTCAGGATCAAACATCATACCTTTACTTGCCAAGAGTGTCTGCAATGTTAGCTCTTGTTTTGATTCTATTTACATCCTTTCTTTTTGCTGCTAAATGTGGATTCTTGGCAAAAGCAGCCAATATAATGGCCACCTACTAAGAGCTTATTTACTCTTGCTTTCATTGGCTACCTGTCCTTAAATGGTGTAACCGGGAGCAGCACCTTTAAAGTGATTGCTAAAAGGTTTGAATACGCCATTGGGGCGGTAGCACCTTATGTTGAACTGATTTGACTCAACTTTACAGTGACTCAGTATCACCTCTTATATAAAGGATGGGCTAGTGCTAGCTGCTTAGCATACTAAGTTCAGTAGATGTCTCTACAACACTATATGTGGACATCTATGATAACCTGTTAAACCTGTTATTTTTTTACAATATGTTAATGATTTTTTTAAAAATCTTACATATTGCTTAAGCAATTGCCTTGTGATGCCAAGACAACAGAAGATCACAATTGTTGTTTTGCTGTAGCACCAGTTTGACAAATTTCTGCCACCAGGAAACACTACACATCATGTATGTCACTGTAAGCGGTCAACACCACGCATCACGTACCAACGGAGATGTGTCTGGATGTCCCCAAGAAGAAGTAGATTAGTGCAGGGAAGAATGCAGAGTACAGTCCATAGCCTGGAGGTAGGTTAGCCAGTAAGGCGAATGCGAGTCCTGTTGAAACATTAAAACAGTATTACAGATATCTTCAGGGCTCCCCACAGTTTCCTCTCACTCTTATACATTAGATCAGTGTTTCTCAACCCTGGTCCTGGAGGCAACCTGCCCTGCACAGTGGATCCCCTGCTTTAGCACATCCCCTACAACTCTGAAAGGGTTTGTTATGGAGCTGATAAGTTGAGTCAGGTGGGTTGGGAGTAAGGGAAGCACTAAAATGTGCAGGGCAATGTGCCTCCAGGAAACACTGCACTAGATGAAGAAGCAGTCTCCACTGATTTCTTTCCAGCCACATCCTTACCCTAAGATTTTATAGCTGATAGTTTATGGCTGCTGTTTGATATGCACAACAATAATTTCCGGGCATTATTGTGACAGAGTTTCTTTATTAGATCCAGTAACATTAATTCTTGTTATCTTACAGTTAAGTGGACCAGAAAGCGTACAGCATACCTTGCAGCACAGCTACAAGTCCAGTGCTGATTCCTGACACTACATCACCGAACAGCCATTCCCTGACTCTGTATATTTTCATCCATCCGATGACGGGCAGCAAGGACAAGCCTGCATTCTTTATACGTTGAGGACTGCAACTAAAACAAAACAACACAAAACAAAACCAACAGATCAGTCTAATTCCTTTGCGTCTGTGCACTACTTACCAAAAGGACTAGAATGCACATGAGAGTAAATATATTCAGCATTTCATTCTACTGTTGTTTATTTATTAATTTATTAAAAATATAAAAATAACAATAAACACTGTAATTACTGGACTAGCTGAAAATGATTCATGTAGTTAAACGCAGTACCCTAATGTCCGCAATCAGTTTCTTCAAAATAGTAATTGCCACAATGATTTTACTAACTGAATTATTTCATCTACATTTAATTAAGAATATTATAGCACAATATTCAAGCTACTACTAATTTTGACTGGCAGCAGTAGGATGGAAGCAACGTTGGTTCTTACGTGACAAAATCCCTGAGATGATCTTGAAGACCCTTGTGTTGTCTGTAGACCCTCTTGTACTGTACCGAAAAGGAATCGTCTGAAAACACTGGCCTTGCCACCATGTATTGTCCCCTTAATGGCTGCACTTCCATGGTGAAAACCGGTCAAGCAAAACACAGGACAAGTTGGTGTGTCTCTTGCATCTGGCTTTTGAGAGGGCCGGCTTACAGAATATATATGCCGCCCGGCTTTACTACGCCAATTCTGCAATCATTTACAGAAATCAGTAGGGCTCTCATCACAACATGGAAACCTGAGTCATCCTTCCTTGTATGCACACTGACCTCGTCTTAAGGAGGTGCATTACAGTTCCATATTACAGACCTAGATCATTTATTTTTGCTGGCAATGGGAAGATGTTTCCTCATTAAAGAGCAAACAACCCTAGTTCCTTGTTTCTTTCCTCAACAGGAATCATTGTTGACACGCTGAACTTCCTACCAGTTACTTAGTCAATCAGTTTCCTTGAGAATTCACAGCTTACACACAGTTTCTTAACATCATTCACACTCCTCTCAGAGACTTCATTGTGCTGATTTGCAGAACAGGTAGATAAGGAATATCCTGCCTTGCACCATTCTGATGTGAAGATATGATTTAGAGTCAAATTGCCCTTGTGGTCAAAATCCAATAAGGAAAACCCTGATTCTGTTTATTTATATTTCTGCTGGCAGAACAAAACCTTGTACCTAAAAAGAAGGAAAAACGTATATTTTTTAACACAGCACTAAAGGTAGCCAGTGCTATCAAAATGGTATAATGGTTCCTTTGTATAATTCGTGATGAAGGAACTTAAAAAATGACCTTAAATTAAATGTATAGGTCTTGTTCCATTGACTTACATTAAAAGTTCTTTGTTCTGACAGCAGCCGGTTATCTGTAGGCGCTCTGTAAGTTAATAAATAAATTAATTTACTTTACTTTAAAAAGTTTGCAAGTAATGTAAGTACTTCATTAAAGTAAATTAACACAACAGGTTTTTAAATAACTTCATTTGTTATTTTATCATACGTTTTGTAAGTCATAAGTTATTTGCACTATAGTTTGTGTTTTAGTGCATTTTACTTCAGTGGTTTTCCTTGACCCCTCACTTCAGCAAGTTAACTCAAATAGTCCACTCCTGGGCACCTAACTAAATCAAGACTAAAGTTTAAGTTTAAACGGCACAGGAGAAGAACACGTGTACAGTATGCACTATTAGTGTAAATGGCAGTACTGTGCTATAGCAGCCAAATATCAACACAAGTACCCTTATACCCAAGGATCCTTGTTTTTCAGTAAGCCACACTTCCTCAGCAAGTTAAGTTAACTCAAATGGCACCACTCATGGACACTTTATTAAAAACACCGGACTAAATAAAGATTAAACAGAACTTGAAAGAGTAGAGCAATGTCAGCTCAGTTAAACTCCTCTCGCCGAGAGCACTTCTGTGTATCTACACTTATTGTCCAGTTTATTGGCTCTGCCTATCTTACAGAAGCATTTTGTAGTGCCACCATCACAGACTGTAGTCCATCTGGCTTTCTGCATAATTCACACTGTTCCACCACCAGAGAGCAGTTTTTGGTCCTGTGGGGTCATGACCTTTTAAAGAGCATGTAAAAGGTAAAAGTAAAGTATGTAGAAAATCAGATGGACTGCAGTCTGTAAGAGTACAGCTGCAAAGTGCTCCTGTATAGTAAGTGAAGCTGATAAAATAGATCATAAGTGTAGATACAAGGATGAGTTCCTAGAAAAGTGCTCAGTGAGAGGAGTTTGATTTAGTTTCAATTGGCAAGGCTCTACTCTTTTAAGTTCTGTTTACTCTTGATGTAGTCAGGTTAACCTCTCGTTTAAATGCACTTTACAGCACAAATCCAACCATGTTAAGTGCACTTGCATCAACTGTAAAACGATATTGTTTCAAATGGATAGTTTCACGCAGTAATTAACTAATGGCTCCATATGCCATATTGTCTTACACATTTCTCCATGCAGAAGTCACCATTTCAGAGGACTCAACAACCTTCAAGTATCCTTGCCATTTGGTTAAGGAACTTCTTGAAGGCTAACATTCACCACTTGGTAGCCTTTATGGCTTCAGGTGAAATGACAAAACATGTAAACGAATGAATTCAAACATTTAATCAAACAGTTAGTATAAGCATTTAGTCTGCTATGACACAAACATAACATTTGCAAAGATAACAAATGGCAGAAAAGATACAAACAGCAAAACTCTTAATTAGGCTAGGACATTTCTTTGGCCAACAATCTTTTAGTAAGTTAGTAAGACTTATCCATTTGAATTAGTCTTAATTAGCTTTGCACCACATCTCCTAAGTTCAGTCTTTAAAATAAGCTGCTTTTCTGCTTCTCCCAGTTCGATTGATCACAAACACTTTCAGTGATGTCTCAGCTTGGTCGGTCAGTCCATTGTTCTAAGAAAACCACCCTCTTCTTTGTTTGATACTAATGGCAGTTGCTTTGTTAATTTAGTTTACCCAGTAAAGCCTTTCATTCAGAGTGGTCTTCTCAGTGGAACCTAAGTCTTGCCTGCTTAAGCGGTTCTATGCATGGTGAAAGGGTTCTTTAGATGCTTGGAGTTGTGTATAGAACCCTTTTTGAAAACTATTCTATATAGCACCATAAACGGGTTCTACTATTGTTAGGATGTCAAAAACAGAAAAGCCCTATTTGGGAGAACAATTTCCAGATGTTGTTCCTCTATGGAAACATATATATATTATTCCATCTGTATCCATCAAATATATATATTTCCATCTGTAAACCAATTTTACATTTATGGCACTTAGCTGACGCTCTTATCCAGAGCGACTTATAAGGGTATTCATATTACAGGTAGGCCAGTGTAGTGTTAGGAGTCTTGCCCAAGGACTCTTATAGGTCTAGCACAGCATAGTCACCCAGACCAGGATTCGAACCCCAGTCTCTGTGGTGGTGGCTCCCTGGTGGGTAGCGGTGTTATCCGCTGAGCTACACCAACCACCAAGTTTACCATGCAAAGAGACAATATGCACACAACCAGTTCTTTGAAATACTGTAGATCCATTTGGTTTACTAAAGTGTTTTGTTGATTACTAGTTGATTGTTAGGATCCATCTTTCATTTGCTCTTGAGTATTTTTTTATGTTTTGGGAACATTCATTTCTGTATGACTGCACTTCCTTAAGCTTGTATCTAATCTCCTTAGGAATATCTCCAAAATAAAATTACTAACTTGTACCTTATAGCTGCTTTAACTGGACATTTGTGCACAGTACAGTATAGAATTTTAATAAAATGTCTTTTTTAACAACATCTCTTCATTTGGATGCTGTTGAAGTGTGGCCACTGCTGATGTTTTGTGAGTGTCCAGATAAACATTGTTAGACGTCTACAGGCCAACAGAGGTCTCTTTCAGCTTAAGGAGTGGGTGAACATGACCATGTTTAACATTATAATACTTGGAACTAGTTATAAAACAATTCAAGGCAAAGACACGGTCACAGCAGTGGAGGATTCAAAGCACCACACCGAATTCCAATCAACCAGTAATGAGGAAACTAATATCTTAAATTGGGCACAACAGTATACAGCAAGCTTTATTTTCCTAGAACTGTCATAAAACAAACTTTTATTGGATTTTATTCCAGTACAAATTTCAAAGTGCAGCTAAATGTATCCTCCCATGTAATTCATTTATGCACAGCATGTTAATAACTCCACTTGTCAAAGAAATGCATGATGATTACAAAAATGTTCGGCACGTGCCTCAAACCTGTAAATAGCTTCATTGGGAGAGCTGAAATTTCATAGGAGGTCATTCGACCTAAATTTTCCTTGACTAAAGACAAAAGATTTCCTGTCTAGATACTCAGTGACTTTCCATTTCTGTAGAAAACTCTTCCCTTCTGACAACTAAGAGGCGGATAAAAAACAATATACTGTGTAATGTGTCATGTTTTTGAGTCAGATCCAAACAGGAAACGCAGTCTCAGTGTGAAGTGTTTATTTTAAATAGCAATGGTACACAGACATATGACAATACGCTTAAACTATACAACAACATCTATAGCAAAAATAATTTACATATACAAACGAATGCATCCCCGTTTATTTCCTACAGCACTCTAAGACAAGATTGCCTGACTAAACAATTACGCATTTCCTGTCTGTCTTCTTAAGAGTAAAAAAGCAGTTCATGTCATATATTTAAACCATAAAGACTATTAAATGATCTTAAAATTCATATTTCATAGGTTATATTGAAAATATTTTCTTCAGATTTACAGCGTCCAGCAGCAGACTCTGTCCCAGGTTTCTTCAGCAACTGGATGGCAGTTCATTAAAACTTGGTCTCTGGCTCCTTGCTCTGCAAAGAAAGACACTTTTGGCTGCATGTTCTTTTTAAAAATCCATCTATCCTGATCTATTGAGGGTACACCCACAAAACATGGCAGGAAGGTGAGGGGTGGTGTTGGCTGGCAGGGCAAAGTGCACTGTTTGTGATGTGCCAAAGACTTCAAAGACACAATGCACAAATACAGACAGTAGATATGTTTAGTTTTGTCGAGTGTTTGAATATGCTGAGTTTAAAAAAAGACACATTTTTAAAATGAAATGTATTAAGTTAAACATGTTTGTTTTCATATTGGGTGGGCATGCTTTAGTGACTACTCTTGGGAGGTCAAACGTGTTTTACAGAGCCTTGGCCAACATTCTATTTACTTACTTTACATTCAAATACTATTAATTTAGAAAGCTTGTGGATGGTTGCACTGCTATACTCTTTAAAAAGATCTTCGTGGGTTCTTTAGTAAGCACAATAGCTCTATATAGAACCATGAACAGTAAAAGAACGATTAGCATGCTTAAATGGTTCTTTGGATGATGAAATGGTTCATCAGACTTTTGTAGAATGAGTTGTGTGTAGAACGTTTTTGAAAATCTAGCATCAAAAACGTTCTGCTATTGTTGGGCTATATAGAATAACCCTATTTGGTCATATATAAAACCATTTTCAAATTTGCATATCGTCGCTGTCCAAAGAAAAACATGTATTTCCATTTTTGTTGATTTTTACTTTTAGGCCTCATTTGATCACATAAGTTACTGTTTACACCGTGTGGGAATTTAATTAAGAATGGACCAACAGAAATGGCCCAAAAGGTGTTGGAAAGATGTCCGGTTCCATTGACTTCCATTCAAACTTAACAAGATTTTTGGCCTCTCCTGTAAAGCTGCCATTTTGGAGATACCTGTTTTTCTTTGGACAGCGACGATATATAACACATTCAATCTGTAGAACTTTTCACCAAGCAAAGAGCCTTCATGCATGCAAACAGAACTCTGAGGTAGAACCATAACTTAAGTATAACTAAAGTTTTTTAGTTGAGTACTAGTCGAAAAATTATATACAGTAATTGATTTAATGAATTGATGTAATAGCCTAGTTTCAGTTATCTGCTACAACACAGCTTTGTAATCTTGTGAGGTTTAGAGTCATTTTTCTCAGAGAATCCAGAGTTACAGCAGTAGCTATATAAAAATGAATCTGTGCGCAAAGCATAGATAGATCACTTATTATCTAATCATTTAGCTCAGGGTAAATAAAGCACTGCATATATCTGTAAGTCCACTCACTGTTTTTTCTCTGCTCCGCAAGATGTTGTTTCCATAATACGGCGGGCCATTGATGCTGTTGAAGGTCTGTATAAGAAGTTTTAAAAATGTTACATTATATGGAAAAAAGTTTGTTTCAATTAAAGTTCACCAACATGGCAATAGTTCATTATACCTTTTCACTAATGGTCAGAGGTGGATGCATCTCGAGGATGTGGAGTACTGCATCATGCAGGGTCAGGTAGAAGATGGACGTCTTAATCTCATCATCAAAGAACTTGCAGCTTTTCAGTTTATCAATGATATATGCTGGAAACGACATTTCAAAGGTTAAAAGCAGATAATAACCAGTCTTTTTATCGCTTTTGGCAGCATGATTGTGGCAGTTTAGATGCCATGATAAGAATTTACACTTACGGTCACAGGCCACAATGTAGATCTCAACGTCAATGCGGATGAACTCTTTCAAAGCCTGTAAATTTTAGTATGCAGTGTTATAACATATACAGGAAGCAACAAAGCCTTTTACTCAAACTGACCAAGTGCTTCAACGATAAACAAAGCAGGCACTAATGCAAATGTGTCTGTAATTTAGTTGCACGATGCACAGTGTCAGACATGCAACTTGAAATGCAAACTGAAATTTTAGACCTACCGTTTTAAGCCCCTTGAGTGCTGAGAAGTCGATGAACGATACAGCAGAGAAGTCCAGCACAAGGCTGTGGATGTTCACTGGAGGGACGGTAATGTTGGCAGGAAGTTCGCTATTCCAGTTTACCTGAACGGGAAGACCTGAGAAATCCACGGGCTGATCTAAATCCTCCAGGTTGGCCTCATCCTCTGATTCATCAGCAAGCGTAGAGTCAGAGCCTGTGACATATAGTCCTTTCTGTGGATAAAGTAAAGATGATGGTTGGTAAGGAACTTTGGGTGTTCTGAAGGGTGAAAGGGCATATCAGACATTTGTCCTCATATATGTGAACCTTCTTTAAGCAACCTTTAAAAAAACCCCAAAAGCAATACATTCGTGTGCGCACTAGGGGTTTCACAGACCTGTCAACTTTACTACTTGGCAATGATGCTTCAAGGATGATGGATGATGACTAGTTGCTGTTTACGCAATTATAACACTAACAATATGGATGCCTCAGAGGGCCCAACATATGAGGAGCCTGTTCTGGGATCTGTATCTTCGGTTGCCTGAAGGCTAGCAATGCATCCGGGGTTTATTAGAAAGGCCACGTCATTCTTTACTGACCTGTGGAGTTTGGCCTCATTCTAACATTTCTCCGCTAATCTACAGGGCTGCAAAGATCAGATCTTGCTCACCATTATCTCAGGGTTTCTTCGAAGACTACCATAAAATGCTGTTGAAGAGGGAGCATAATGCCCGATAATGACTCTCAATTTTGCTGAGCCATGGCACCCTCAATTTTTCTTGGTGTAGATGGGCATTTTGGTAAGTCTGTCTACGGTTTCTGCATCACTGGTTCTCTCAAGGCCAGCAATGCCATCCAGGGCTAATTGAAAAGGGCCTGTTACGCTCTGCTAGCCTTCGTCACTGATTGTGTCTGATTTTCAAAGTTTCTTGTTGCAAAGCATTCATTTGTTACACAATTTTATTCATGATATCGTTGGTCATTATTTGATGTTGACTCATCTTTTATCTCATCTCATAATGGCGCTTTTAAAAACCCTGTGTACATTTAAGGCACAGTTTCTTTTAAGCCTACATGATATCTAGAAATGTAAAGTAGTCTTCTATTGACAGTCTCGAAGCCTTTTTCCCCACCTGGTCTTGTAAAAGCATTTTTACTTTGGTACTCACAGACGTTATTCCTTTTTAACAGTTATATAACTTTATTTCTATTCCTGGCACCTTTTATTTGTTATACCTGAGCCCACGCTCTGCTCTACGTGCATTTGGGGTTCTTTGAAATGCTCAGTTAAAGGATCATCCTTTATTGGATCATCTGCACAATCGTGAATCTTCCAAAGGCTTAGTCTCATATGTGTATGACTAAATTCGCGCCAAGCATTCCCCTTTAGGTGCCGTACGGTCCAGAATGGAGACATGCACAAATTCAGTAATTCCTAAAATTGGGATGTGCTATGGTGTAACAATTTTACATGCTCTAGGAACATGTCTCATGTTTTGATTTACATCACTTCTTGATGAGCTTCTTTTAAGAAACTTTCAAATCACAAAAACTGTAAAAGATGTCAGGTGGGTTCAGTAGAGGATTACGTTACATGTTTTGGCCATGTTAGGTTGTGAAGGTTGTGAATGGTTGTATGTCACACATACATATGCTATTTATCTGTCAGCATTCCTCTGTCCTCTACCTTATTTTGGCTTCTTGATTCTATTCTAATTTGATGCTTACTGTACAACAAAGAAAAGTTACAATGGAACGTTCTTATCCTGGAATGGGCCACTGCCAGATTCCATAATGCCAAGGCAGCAACGATTGGTTTAACTATGCTAAGACTCCGTAAACTTGATCCTGCATACCGTCGCTGTCCAAAGAGAAACAAGTATCCCCAAAATAGTAACTTTACAGGAGAGGAACGTTTTCAACTTTTTATGTAAGTTAGTGTAAAAAGGGTTTATTCCAAGAGATTGGAGCATTTCTATCAGTCCATTTATGTATTGAAATGACAGAAAAATGAAATTTGACAAAAATAGAGATACATGTTTTTCTTTGGACAGTGATGATTTGTTGAGTACCTTTTTATCCGTTTATCCACATATACAACTCGTCTTATTGCTATAATGCTATGCAGAGAATGTTAAGTGCAAATCAATAAAAAAAGGAAAGACAAACAGTCTGCTAACCTACCAGACTGTTCATACAGTGCCCATTAAAAGTTTCATGTCAGATAGCATGACTAATAAATCAAGCCTGTCAAGGTTCAAGCTCTGAGGGCAAAACCCTCCTGTGACTTACGTAGGTGACGGTTAGTTCTCCTTTCTTTATTAGTTTCTTAATTTTCCTCAGGGCTTTATTCCTCTTCCTCAGGACTCTCAACGGGCTGAAGCCAACCTGCAACACAATACAAAAAAGGTATTGGAATGAGTGTAGCTAAGCATCATTTCTTCCAAATGAAGGTAAAATGTTTGTATAAAGAATAATATAACTAGATTCCTTTCAGTACTTTAGGAGCATTTCTACTGGCCCATGAAATTCCTTCATAAAAAGTTTACACAGCCGGTGTTTCAAATGATGAAAAAAAATAGCTAAATTGACTGAGTTTAAACTGATAGTAGCCCATATTAAAAGATTATGATGGATTCTAGGTTCATTAACTTGGCCTAGATCAGCCACCGTTGCTCAAGATCGTAGGTGTGTGATGCGACACCATGGAAACTTTTCATTATTTAGAAAAGTTCAAAAATAGCACTAGGTCAGTTTAAGAACTGAAGCTCTCTGGCCAGGTGTATATCTTATTTGCCACACCAAAATACCACTGTTTTGTGCACTATTTTACACTGACAGCTCTGTCCTTTTTAGAGAATGCCTTCCTCCTGTCTTCACAATCATCTAGTGCAGAACAAGGACCTCCTCATTCCGCTTATTATTAGTCATGTATGGTTGTGTTCGTGTCTATACAATGTCCTTTTGTCTTCTGTCCATGTTGTTACGTGTTGCACGTGCTTAATCTTGCACGATATTTGATTCTGAGCTTTATTTGTCAGAAAGTTTTCTAGTTCCTGGTGTCTGATTTCATGGTATTGTTTGGCCTTGCTTCTTTTGCCTTGTTTTTCCACCAGGCAGACCAGTGCAGCACAGTATGATTACAAATCTGAACCCAGAACGATCTTTACCCTGGTGGAGTACCATGGTCTAGCAATAGTGAAACTCCAATATGTGGTTTGGACAGCACATCTAGCTATCCAGTGTTTAGTTTAATGATGGTCATTGGTCTCCAGTGACCTCACATGACAGTTCTCAGCATGCTTGGTCTCCTGTCAAGCAGCGGAACCAAACTGAGCACAGCTATGGTGCGATTCACCTTATAGTGAACAACATTGCTCCGTACTGCACTGCCCCATGGACAAACAGCATGCAACTCTAACTACCTGTCTGCCTACCTGCCTAGCCAAAAAACCCAGCAGGGCCATCACTTCCAGCATTGGCTGAAGAGAGCCAACTTCATCCTCACTACATTCTACAGGGGCACAATAGAGAGCGTCCTGGCAAGTTGTCTCACTGTCTGCTGTAGGACCTGCACCGTCTCTACAGCGCTAAAGAGGATTGTAGGTACAGCTGAGAGGATAATTGGGGTGTCTTTGTCTACAATCGAACCCTCCTACCACAATGCATGCGCCTGCATTGTGGTCACAAACTTTTATCTAGGAAATAAATTACTGAGTGTTAAAATAACTTTATATTTGTCTTACAGCTACTTTCTATTTTTCAGGGATCCTGAAAAATATATATATATATATTTATATATATAAATATATATATATATATATTTATATATATATATATATAAATATATATATATATATACTATTCTGACAGATCAGACCACCATGACTGAGTCTGTGTACATCTTAATACAGTCTATAGCTAAAGGAGTACAGTTCCTCTTTATTGCTGCTTCAGGCTTTTGTTATAATCCTGAGCCACTGACATAACTCTTACTGCTAGGCCATTGATGAGGCTATGTGAGAGCAAAGTCAAGGTTATAAATCTGTATATATACTTACAGCGTCCCACAGTTTTCCTTTGATGAAATCGATATTTGCAAAGAAGATTGGTGAAGGGATTCTCAAAATCTTCACTCCTTCTGGTTCATAAATCTGTGTGAGGTTTAGAAGGAGAAAAAAAAAGACAGTTTGTTTCCCAGCAAAGATAAAGCTGGTTTGTTTCCATAAAGCATATATGCTTAAAGCTCACTCATTAGCACTGTGGGTTTCAGGCTGTTTCGTAATACCGGTCAGGATTTGCGTACCTGGGAATTATTTGTGCATGACCAAATCTTTTCAGGTTTGTGAGGAGTCCCAGTTTTTGGTGCCTGTACAGAAATTATTATGCAAGAGTTGTGATAATGATTGACTCACATTGGTGTAGTCCTTGCGGTCCCTGTAAATGTCTGTACCAACGATGTTTGCCAGGACAGAGCAGCGTGGGCTAGGGAGCAGAGCACATCTCTATGAACAACCAAACCAACATGGCATTGTCCTTATAGGTACTTAATTTTTAAAGGAGCCCTATTTTATTTTTCTGTTATTATTTTATTGCCCTTTTTTCTCTTTCATTTACTATATAAACGTGGTCATTTTACATGACCTTTTCAAACCTCTCTGTATCCTGTGAAACTGAAGACCTCTGCTCAGGCAGAATGCCCTGCATTGTACATAGTTCAGTATGTAGCATAACCCTTATTATTTGCAGCTCAGTTTTTATATAGCTGCTGTCATAGAGAAACCTCACAAGGCGAGAAGGGTAAACAACTTTTAATAAAAGTGAATGTAATAAGATGCTTATTCTAAGGAATATGGGTCTTTTCGGTTAGTCCATTTGATCATAACATTTTGAGACAGTGTAAATGGTGGTTATTATTTTTAAATGATGTAAAAAAGCATTAAAACTTAAGATTCATGGATTTGCTTTAAAAGGGTCAATATATTAATTGTAATGTACTTGTAATTATGAAATTTTAAGTATTTAATTTTAACAAGTGGTTTCCTATTTGATGGTCTCCTAAAACATGAGTTTATTTTTTTTAACCTAACCAGTACTTGCTCTGTTGTGGGCTTTAATCTAGCATATTCCAGATCATAAAAGCTTTCCACTGTTGACAGATCAAGCTGAACATTTGGTTTATACTTACAACTGAACCCTGAACACCACAGCAAGCAACTCCACTCCAAGCCCCACAGCTAGTCCCAGATCCAGCCCTAGGAAGATGGCGGCCACACAGGTGACTACCCAGACAACCTGGAAGGAGAGAACGATATCAAAAAGCTATTACAGGAGTCCTTCCAGGACCACACACCTAACCAAATGCTAATGAATATCATTGATATGCTAATAAATATTATTCATTCAACATGGCGCAGGCTGGCGAGGGACAGAAAACAGGAAGGGTTCTTACACAGTCTGCTCGATCCTTCTTCCACAGGTAAGGGACTTCACGCACCTGCATCAGCATCCCCTTTAGATTCACTATCACCACTGCGCCCAGTACTGACTGCAAATACATCACAGACCAGAGCTTTGTAATGTGACATTTCCTGTAGATCAGTAATCAGTGCTGGACATTCCAGCCTGTTTCACAACACTTCTCTGCTTTTTCAAGTATCTCTGTAGGACACAAAAAAGGTTCCATGCTCACCTTTGGCAGTGGTTCTAACAGGAACCCTATAGCCAGGGTTACTATGAGGACAATGATGGCAGAAAGAAGACCAGCAATCTGGAAAGTTACAACAGCTTCCTTTAATTCTTCAGGTTACTTTTCATGGAACACAATATAAAAAGGCAGAATAAAATAGGTTGAAAAGAGTTCAAGGATAGGCCACATATTATTATATCCTCTTAAAGGTAATATGCTACCAATACTGTGCCATGTGGCTTGCGTAAAACACTGATCATTTGACGTAGGTCGTTAACTCATCATTTAATGGCATCTAAAAGTGGGACAGCCTCTTTTTTATTTTTTTATTTTATTATTAAATGAGCTTGCACTCATGAAATATGTGCACTTGAACGCTAGAGGGCAGTAATTCTGCTGGCTACTTGACACAGTTATATTTATGTAATGCTCGTATTTGTAAACCTCTTAAAAGTCTGTCTGTGGTGCGCATGCCTTCTCCTTATGTAATTTCGTTGAATCATGTCCTCATGTTTGAAAAAAACAAATAAGTACTCAAGGTTAACAGTCCTTTAAAAGGCTTGTTAACTCATTCTAAATGGCTTTACCTGTGTTTTCCCTCCCGTACTCTCCTGAACTGCACTCCTGGACAGAGCTGTGCTGGATGCCAGCGATTTGAATGCACCACCAAAGATGTTACTTGCACCAAAAGCAATGAGCTCCTGTGGAGAGTAACAATGAAGAAACATGGCAGTTTATTTCGTCTCCAAGTTTTCAGTTTTCCTATTTCCATTAAAGGTGCCATAAAGCAGTTTTGGCACGGAGTGGTCACAAATCCGAAAGTATCCCTACTTGACATTCTCTGGAGAGGTGGTGTGGTGGTGACACGATTTTAACATTAACCTCTTAAAATTCCAGACTTATCACATATTAAGGCTTATTATTCAGTAAGAAGCACTGCAATGCAAAGTGTTCATGTTATTCTTGAATTATATAAGGCTTTGGGCCTTCCAGTGAGTAAGGTTTTTCAAGGTTATCTCAAACAGTAACAACAATGAAAGTGGGTCAAGTTGTGACTGTGCTTTTACTCTAAATAGAGATATGTAAAGAATCTATGTAAGGAATGACAAGCAGCTGTTCTAACTACCTAGTGTTAGTGGTGGCAGAGAACTTAGAAGAGAATTGCAATTCAGTAATGTTTTCTGGTTTTGTTAAACACTAGATGGAGCCCCTGAGTCCAAATTTAATAATAGTAGTAATAATAATGATTTTATAATGAAAAGTATTGCTATTTTTAGATATTGTACAGGACAACACAAAAAGGTATCAGTAATGTTGGTGTTTACAGGCATTTACAGTAGGAGTTTATGCTTTTTGGAGTGAAATATGTCTTTCTACTTTCCTAACATGAAGGAAGGTCTGGGACAAGTGGTTAAAATCTGGTGTGTAAACATTTCACTATCCAGGCGAAAACTTCTTTTGCTTCATTTCACTGTAATGTTTTTAGTTTTATTTTTTGAATCTACTAGTATAGATTTACATGCTTCAGTTTTCCAAAAACACAATTGCTTTCTTATACTGTACATATGTATTCATCTTCTGTCAGAAATGCTCTATTAGAGCTCCTGTGTCTTAAAACCCTCGACCAAGTGGTTTCTCAGTGACATGACCCCATTAAATGGACCATGGAGTCCTGTATGTAATGAGTGACTCACCTGGTTCCCATCAATAGCATAGTCATGCTTGACAGAATAGACTTTAGCCACAGCGAAAGCAACAGCAAAGCCCACTATGGCTATAGGGAAAGCGTCCACTGCTGTCTCCTGGAAGATCTGAAGATTAGGAGCCACGGGTGCCTCGAATCTAATGAAAGATGGGAAAATGTTTTCATTCTACTCATTGCTTACTCATTCTATAGCTAATAATGTAATCCCTTCTGGATCTTCTTGCTTACCCATCAGGTATTTTTCCTACAACGTCCACTCCATGGTTCTCTTTAAAGTTGAATGCGTAGGAGACACCGCATGCTATGACAGTCTGTGAGAGGAATGGTATAATAAAGTCACCCAAGGGCATGTCTTAGGGCGCAGCAGTCAATTAACACAGAAGAAGAGGGTGAATGTCCTCAGTGAAAATGATTAACCTTCCATTATTCATTCATCATTAGCAGTGTTTCCATCATTCATTACTTTATTAGCCATAAATCAACAGATTATTACAGTCTTTTATGTGTACCGATTCACCACCCACACTCACCATGATGACCTCTATAGGAATAGGCACCGGTAGCTTTGACTTGAACCTGTCATTGAGTTCCTTCACGATGAACACAACCACCATCACCACAATGGAGGTGACCAAGTCGTGAATGTTTGTGGAGGTGATCTGGCTGAAGATCCTCTCTAGAATCTATGGTGACAGGAGAGTGGTGTCATAATATTAACATCAGCAGGTTGACGTAAACATCGTGTCATGTACTGTTCTAGTGCTGGACCAAGATAAGATATCTGTAATGTGTTAGGACATACTTTACACTTGTAAAAAAGAGTACCAGACAAAAGGCCTAAGAAGGCTGGTGTACAAGGAACAACTCACATCTAGATGTTACTGTGTACTTCATTAATAAAAGCTCTTTTTAACAATACATGAATACATTTACACAACTGTGCAAAGGTTTGGATGAATGACAGTGTGGATGAATCCAAAATGATTTGGAAGGCTGTATAGTATTCAGAGTAAAGTTCTAATTAAAAAATAATTCTGCAGATTTTTCAACATTGCTGCACAAATCAACAGGTAAGATATAACAAGGACATGTGCTTCTGTTGTAAAAGGTTCCCTTCAGAAGATCTGAAGTACCGTGGTAGTGATAGGAACCAAGGGTTGCCCTTTTATTGGTCGTACAACCTACACATTGCAAATGTTTCAATGCCTCTAGAAATTCAAACTTACATAAAGCTACTAGATGGTAATAGATATGGATATAATATCATGTCTGACATGCTGTTTTATGATAGTTTTTAGATGAACATTTGACCTAAAGTGTTTTTGATCTGATCTAAGGTTAGAAGGTCCTGAAGTGTACCCTTTTCTTTCTTTTTTTTCAAATTTAGCATATCAGCATTTTGCCATCATCAACATTAGAAGACATGTCTAGGTTTATTTTGGAAAGTGCATAAAACAGATATATTTGCATTGTGGATATTACGTAAAAAAAAAAAAAAAGTTGCCGCACATTTGAAATAGTAGGCTGGCAAAAAGGGTTGCATTATGAGATTAAGATGAGAGTCACTTTGTAACCTAAGAGCCGAATTCTAAACAAGGCATTTCAGGCAGCTGAGGTTTCAGTGGGAGAGAGTTTTGCCTTCTGGCATGTGCTTTGGGCTTTGCAACTTTTTTTGCAGACTGTTTGCATGCAAAGAATAACCACAACAGACGAAAGGAGAGGGGGAAAAACTGATATGTATATCAGGTATTAAGGCTATAGGATGTCCAAACTATTGTAGATGTCATTTAATATTTGAAATATTTAGGAAAGAACGAGTAATTAAACAACACTGTTATGATAATAATTATCTCTTTACATTTTTTGTCAAGTTACACACCTTGAGATGTGATCACCATATTTTGATTTGTAAGTCCATATGTGATGTTGTACAGCTTTCTCAATTATAGAATCATTTATGGCCTAATTTGTCAGTTGAGACAGCTAAATTTCATGCTTTCATGTCATACAAGCTGCCTCTTTGCTGCATACTAATGATTCACAGGAGACGTTTAAACAGCGATGCACTCAGACTAAACTTACATGTACAATGGCCAGTGGTCCGCTGAAGCCCGGTACCGTCAGCCCCAACACAAACTTGAGCTGTGATACCAGGATGTGAACAGCAGCAGCAGTTGTAAATCCAGATACTAGAGTATCTGACAGGTAAATGACTATGAAGCCCACCTGGAGCAGCCCCATACCCAGCTGAGTGAGAAAGGAGAGGAGTTATCACAATGTACACTGTACACCGACCACTGTTCTATATAAATGGAGCATGGGACTAGCACGTGCATACCTGGAAAATGCCAACAAGGAAGGTAAGTGAGGCAGACACTATGGCTCTCTGCTCGTCTATGGTCAGCCCTTCAAGGGCTGTAATGTTGACTGACGGACCTTCTTCAGGAACCAGTCTGGTCACCACAGCACCTACCATCAAGCTCAAAACAGGGAAAGCTCCTGAAATGGAAACAAGCAGAGGACAGACGTTAAACCCCCTTCAATATTTGAACACAGAGGCTGTTCTTTCTACTGTGTGCAAAATTAAAAGTAAAGTAAACCATGCTGTTGGACAGGATCTACACCCATTACAGAATAAGGATGATATTACAAAGTTGGTGATATTACATTTTTTGTACGGCTTATTTTAAAACCTAGACCTGTTTAGTTGGAAGCTAGGCTTTCTGGCTGATTAAGAAAAGGCTAATACTTTATTTCAAGTCAAGAAATGTTATTGTCAATACTTCATTAGGTACAAGACATACAGAGGATTGAAATTGCGTTACTCTCTGACCCGAGGTGCAGCACATAAACATTTAAAGATAAATAGAATTTAGTTTTACAACTAAAACAAGAACATATTGAATATATCAAACATTAAACATAAAATAGATGAATGCAAGACATACGATACAATAAAATAAGGGCCCTGAGATAAATGAGACAGTAAGACACTGAAGACAATAAGGGTGATAAAGTGACTTGTGCGCTAGCAGAATCAAGATGTAGGATTAAAATGGTTTGACAGTGCCAGTATAAACAGTAGTGCAAACTGAAAACATAAAGCTGTTTTAAAAGTGATGGGTGAGGAGCAGTTCTTGAAAAAGTCACTGTTCAGCATTTAATGGGAGGGGGTGTAGAGCAGGGAGAGAGTTCAGCATCCTGACAGCCTGGTGGATGAAGCTGTCCCTCAGTCTGCTGACTGACACCTACATAAGCTTGTCATGACAACTGATATAACCCTATATTATAGCTCATAAATGCTTATTCCGAATAGGTGTCATCTTTTATACAGCTATTTAAGCGAATGTGAATTAAGCTTATTGGATCAAGTGTAGGGTCAAGACGGTTGTCATGGCAAGCTTATATAGGTGGATTGTAGCCTTATTAACAGTACGCTACAGTAAAGTGTTATCATAAAAAGTGCTTTGATGGCAATGAAAATGATGTGTAATGTAATTAATTTGGATCTTTTATAATACAGGATAAATCCAAAGGTACTGAGGCCTTGCATCCTCATACCATTTTTCCAGAAAATAGGCAAATAAAATTGCCTGCCAAATCCCACTTTTGGGTCGTCACCAATTTTCGGGCAGGTGCTATCACCATGGTAATGTTTATTTGTCCAAATGCTGTTATCAGTAATGCAGTGTTGTAGTTTTGAAGCAGATAAGTAGTTATGATTGATGTTGTCCAGATTGTGGAAACTTGGCTGAGCTTAAAGCAAACGTGAGACAATTGCAGTGGTCAGTTATTTTCCTCAGAGATGTTCTCTGAGAGCTGTAGAAGGGAGGACTATTTTGACCTTAAATGGCACATAGAATGACTTGGATGCAAGTCCAGTCACTACGTGTACCTCTGCTTTCTAGTACACTGTTTTATTGCCCTCTCGCTAGCCTATTTGTTGTTGTTATTTTCAGCAAAGGTTATCTGCAATCTTGCACATTTATTACCACAACAACAACCCACTGATATCTAAACCCACAACATCGTCACATGTATTCTGTGCTTTAGGCCTTACATATCCATGTTACTGTCACTTAAAAGGAAGCCTGGAACTCACCCACAGAAATGTGTCGAGATGTTCCCAGGAAAAAGTAGATGATCACAGGGAAGAAGGCAGCGTATAATCCATACCATGCTGGGAGGGATGCTAGCAAACTGTAGGCCAGCCCTAAGAAGCAAATGAAAAACAGGTAACTGTCATCATCATCATAGTCGCTCATGCTTTGTTGCTCAGTCTTGGCTGATTAGATGTGTTGAGTCTACAAAGTCTTGACACTGTAAACTAATCTGCCTGGTTATTAAATATAGCTCATAAAGATACATTATCAGACTTTACATATAAACTATTAATTATTGATTTCAACATGAAAGGCTCACAAAGCAATGTTGACTTCAACACTAGACTTTAATAATGAGTTATGTGAATAAAAGATTCAAACATGCAGTGCTTCAGAAGGTCTGCATTTAAAATAGATGCAATATTCATTTGTTCTATTTGTGTTTTCTTTCAGTCACAATGATTTGGTTTTAAATTATGTGGATAAGCGATTACAATACATTGTAGATCTAACTGGTTGTCCAATAGCCTAGACTCTAACAGATGTTCTAGGTAGTTTTATTATTACCCTGAAGAACAGCCACCAGTCCAGTGCTGACTCCAGACACTATATCGCCCAGAATCCATTCCTTCACTCTGTACAATTTCATCCATCCGATGATGGGCAGCACCGACAGGGCTGCATTCTTGGCACGTGTTGAACTGCAGCTATATCACATAACACGTACACAGTGAATACATCATATACAGTACAATCAGTCTCAACAACAGTCTCTGCTATATGTCCTGTACCAATAAATCACGTTTGCTCTCAAAACTTCCAGTTTCTTACTTGGTACTGGTGGGAATCAGTATTCACCAACCAGAAACTATGTTAAATGTTTTAGCCAAGCAGGTTACTTCATTACAAGCTTACATTTCTCATTTTATCCACATGCACACCAAGCTAGGAGCTTCCTTCCTGAGTGAAAATCTCTCTATAGTATATTATGTGAAGCCCATATTAGAAAAAGACACACTATCTGTACCAGAGATTAGTTCTTGGTTCAGAGATTTGCTCTGTCTGAGAAACAAAAACAGTTTCAGGCTTACGTGAAGTATTGCTTCACATGGTCCAGTAAGGTCTTATGTTTGCGTTGCACTTTCTCGTGCTCGTCCACAAAGGTGTCCTCTGAGTAGAGTTGTCTGGTCACCACATAGTGGCTTTCTGGTGTCCTCTTGGTCATGTCTCTGCTTTCTGAAGTGTCCCTCTAGAGTTCTGTGAGAGGGAAGAACCTTTTATTGCTAGAACAGCTGTTGACCACAACAGATAATATAAACTCTGTGTTATCTGTGCTGACCATCAGGTCAGTATGTATTGTAACTTGCACTTTAATAAATATGAGTAATCAGAAACACAACATCCTTTCGGCAGATGTCTTAAGTACAAGACGTGTCTAGTGAGGTTTATACTTATATACCAGTGAACTGTGGTAAAATCCTCAAAAAGCCGTGCGGTATACTGTGTAGAAGGGTGCCTGTGCTGAACACTATTTTAAACAATGGGTTACTCAGCAGTGCTTCTGATGCCCATCAGTTTTGGCTCCTGGAATCTTTTGATCGATTTATTATAAACTGGAGTGGTAAACTACATCCGGTCATTTCTGTCATAAATGTAATCTGTCAGTCTCTTACAGTGAGCATGGCAGGACAGCAGTAAGTGTGTTCAGCTGAATACATAATGTCGCATAATGTGAATGCATAGCATACAAACTGACCACAAAATTTTGAAAAGTGATTTGATGCTTGTGTAATACACATACAGTATTATTCTAAATGGTAACAACATCTGTTTATATTCACAGTTATGTGTTAAGATATCAATCTATTCAATACATTACTGAAGCCATCAGAACAAAACCTCATATCTCTAAAACCTCATATCTCTAAAACGTATCTCCAAAAGTTAAAAAAAACAGCCCATATAAGTAATAATAGAGATCAGTGTAAAGAGTAGAGCAGTTTTGTACCATTGCTATTGGTGCATAAATCTCTGGAACACAATGTAAAATATAAATACACTTTCCATATTATGCAAATGTTTTTCCGTTTATGATTAAAGTTATTATTATACAAGCAGGATAACTGATACATGTAAAGTGATCACTGTCGTTATCTGTATAATATTCAGGCAGTATGTAACAGATATAAAATTGCTTACTTTACCTGAAATACTTTTGAAATGTAGTTCTGTATTATCGCTTCAGGTGTCCCAGCTTCGCTAGGACTTCATTCCGAGAGGAAGTTCGGCGATTATCTGCAACCTTTCATAAAATTTCCACCCTTAAATGTCATTCCAGGTCTGTAATTATTAACTGCAGGCCCAATACCTCCTTTAAAGCCTCCATCTCCTTGACCATTGTTCTTCCAGATAAAACCCCTGATAAAGGGCTTTATGATAACTAGTCATCTTACATAGAGGTTTTCACTGAGACCCCTCACATATAGTGACACGTTAGCAGTTAAGGTCTCATAAGAATGGCCAACTGTTTTGGCTCAGTAATGCGACAACATTAAGTTTATTGTTATGATCCCGATTATATCTTTATGAGAAAGCCCTTTAACCCAGTCCTCAGCGCCTCCTGCCATTTAGTTTGTTCTGTAGTGTTTCAGTTCCGAAAACATCTGAATGTAGTAATCGGCTGTCTGGCTGACAGTCATTTTCTCCTGGTGTATTAAATTACTACATACTGTATATGTAACACTGCGGGGTTGGTCTTTTTACCTTGAGCTCTCCTCAATTCTACAGTAATAATCCAAAATCTTCTTATGGTAGCCATGACTGACTAAACAAGCACCAGTGTCCTAAAAAAGCAGACCTCCCTTAGACTATACTGATCCAACAGCATATCTCTTATTATCTGGATCGCAGGGTCATTGGAGCCCACACACCAGGGTTTGTTCTGATAGCGCACGTGTTCGTTTGTTGTTAAAGAGGGACTGCACATGGCTTAAACACTACCTGGACTAGGTAGAAAGGAGGGTGACTGTGGGAGTACACAACGTAACCAAAAATCTGTGCGAGCAGTAATGATCCATTTCCTACTGCTGTAAAATACTGACAGCAGGGCTTCAGCTGTGGTTTTCACAGTGTCTAAACTGTATTCTGAATGACAGTTTCCTGCTGTTGCACTCAAAACATCAAACTACTGTGATTTTTACTAAATACAGTAATGTACAGGCTACAGGGTTTCCAACTGCTTAGTGCAACATTTAATGTCCGTCTTGAATTCTAAATTACAGTTTCTCATCACTGCAATAAAATACATTCAAAATACATTTTTGTCTCCATGGCTGATGCCCATAGAAAGTATACAGTTTTTGAGATTCTCTGTGAAATTACTAAACTGATATACAAATCAGGGGTAAAATAACCCGGTGTTCAGATGGTACAGTATGTATTAAAGTATGTAATAATATGACACCATAATCGCAACCTCAGAGTAAAAACACTCAATGAGTTGCCTGGATATCTTCTCTGGCTAATCTTTAGACCCCTCTGTGGGTTTATCCCCAAAAAGCCCATAGAGACACTGTGTAATAGCAGCGCATAGTAGCAGGTGATAAACAGTAAAAGGTGAGAAGGACTTTCAGAGTCATGAGTGATGCTGGTACTGAAAATAGCTTTGAGAAAATCTAGCATTATAATGTAATTTTAAATCATGGTGATGATTCAGACTAGTCAATATACTATAAACTGCTAACATTAGCTGACTCCTCATGGGTTGCTAACTGAAATGAGGATTAGCGTTAAGAAGATATCCAGTGCTCACATTTAAACCATATTGCTATAAATAACTTTTGGAGTTTTACTTTTTCAGTTTTTTCATCTAATCTGTTTATAAATTCAAAGTAACACACACAACAACACAACAGTTTATTTTACTGATGTAGCTCCCCTTGTTAAAGGTACATAGTGGTAGACAGTAACTAAATGTAATTGGTTTCTGTACTTAAGCAGCTTTTTTTTTCATATCTGTACTAAAGTATTCTGGGTGACTTTAATTTCACTACATTACTTCACCACATTTTGACCAAATCTGTCCTTCCTTTTGGCTTACATGTGCAACTTGTCCGAAGGAAAGAAGCTTGAAGTGAGACTACCAATCAGGGTGCAGTGGTCACTTTGTTTTGAGCTTGTTTTGACCTGTTGAACAGAGCTCGGTTCTAGCTAACTGAAACGGTTCTCCTACAGTGTTTTTTTGCTAATGACCATTTAAATAGACATCAGTGTCAGACTAATTAATGACCTTCTATTAAATGTTTGGTGGCCTGAGAGAGACACTAAAGTCTTTACATAGACAATGAGTTGATTGAAGAAGAGCCTTGTTCCATGAAAATAGGACATTAGAGAAATAATAAACCATACTGTTACTGTTACTCTCCATTGAGTACATTTGAAGGTAAATACTTCATTACTTTTAAGTGGAGGTCTAAAGAAACGTCTACTTTTACTAGAGGAATATGAAAGAGTAATCCTGCTGATTCTTTTAACAGCAGGGGCTTCAGACCAAGAACAAGCCCTAATGTTGCTCATGTACTTAATACAGTCAATAATATTACTGCATGTAACAAAAACAGTTCTACAGTGCACACTGTAATCAGACTTACGATGTCTGTCAGACCTGTCTGTTGTATTGTACTACTAAGCTAATTAAGAATAAGACCATGTACGTCACAAGACACCTTAAAGGGAGTCAACAAACTTCAGACCACCATCCTGAACTGAGCCATACTGTATGACTCTGTGGAGATAACGCTAAACATACTTCCTGCAAAGCTGTGTGAAGTCCATATTACCCCCGCCCCCCCCGCCCCCCCCCCAAGATATCAGTGGAGATCATGAATGAACATAGACAAACAGAGATCAGTAAACATAACGTTTTGTATATCAACATTGGAACCTCTTTTTTATGTATATATGCATTAAGATCTATGGATTAAGCTTTACAGTGCAATTTTAAACTCTGTTTATAAACATTTATGGCCAGTAGTCAATGTTATCTGTTGGCAGCATGAAAATCTAACCGCTTAACCTTTGTATAAGATTTGATTACATTGATAATGAACATACAGCTGGTTGGTTGGACTTTATAAGGGCTGTAAATGTATGTCCAGATTTTAAAAGCGATTGTGTTAGCATAAGTCGTTACTTTCATTTGACCAGCTGTTTGTTTAAAATTTAAATCTCAGATGGTAATGTTGCTTTGTAAGCTGTAATAACCATGTACATGTTCGCTATTATTGGAGTCGGGTACAACATGCCTTGATAGAATGTTTCTGGATAGAAAGACTTTAAAACTAGCAGCCTTTAGATTTTAGGCAATAAAAGTCTAAAAAGTTCTAAATGTGGAAAAAAGTCAAATTTTTGTTCTTTAGCACAGGACCATTTAAAGGTATTGTGAATTGCAGGGCCCAAAAGTCCACCAGTGCCCAATGTGATATATTCTTTATCAGTTAAAAGGCAAGCAAAACACATATTAATAAAAGTATCGTTCTGCACATATCTTTCTTAATGCCATTACCACAAATAAGTCCTACCTAGTACGCTCATTCTATTCCTACAGCTTAGTAACTCAGTATTTTAATGTTAATTCAGGGATTTTAATGTTAATTCAGGACAGACTCAAATTAATATCACTCTGTCCCCCTGATAAGCTGATTTAGACTAATCTTTTAACGCTGGTAGTTTTTTCTACCAAGGACATTTGCCAAGTTCTTGTTCAAATTTCTTCTTTCCATCCTAAATGCTGCTTCTGTTACATTCTGGTGCGAGATGTATGCACTATTTAGGGTGGAACAGGAAAATATGAACAAGAAACTGTTGAATA
This sequence comes from Prochilodus magdalenae, assembly GCA_024036415.1. Taxonomy (NCBI): domain Eukaryota; kingdom Metazoa; phylum Chordata; class Actinopteri; order Characiformes; family Prochilodontidae; genus Prochilodus; species Prochilodus magdalenae. The sequence goes on from JAMWET010001845.1 coordinate 92,046, forward strand.
AGAAGCTGAATGACAATGTCAGAAAGTAGCTGCAGAAACCTGACTTTAGCTTCATTATTTAAATGCTGGTAGTCTTTTTGATAAGCTAAGATATTCAAATATCTGACCTGTAATTTTATGCACAGCGCTACTGATAAATATGCACTATGATAGAATTTTCCTGTTTCCTCAGAGCCTTTACTCTGAAAGTTTCAGCAGCTGACTCTAAAAAATGAGACAACACTAGTCTAGCATGTCCTATTATCAGATGAAAAAAGCGATAATGAACACAACAAAGTGAAAGTGAATAAGGTTAAACCAATACAGTTAAATAAGGTAAGGCTTAATTAAGATATGCTGGGTAAACAATTTCAGAGTAAGTTTCCTTATCAGTCTTTTGAAGAGTCTGTGTAATTTTATCCTTAGAATAAGATTACTGCGCAGCCACACATAAGTTATAGCGAGTTTTACCGTATCATTCAATGCATGTTTTAAAGCTAAAAGTAAAACGAAATAGCAAAACATTTGATTTTATGTAAGACCATAAATGAGGCACTATACTGTTTATCATTAAGCCAGTCCAAGAGATGATCGGATAGCTTTTATCTTCAGCAATCATGAAGTCAGACACTAAGATATACAATGTGCTTACAGAGGTTGGTGATGTTATCAATAATTAGAGCAATAATAGTGGTGCTGAGAAAGGAGGCCTCTGATCAGCTCACAGCGACACACCTTCAAACTGCCAATGCAATTACACAGCTTACTTTAACAACTTGCAAAGATAGTTTGACCAAGGACAAGCACAGCTGTTACTATTGTAAAAGAAAAACCTTTGAAAAGATAATACACCAATGCATAGCTCAAATGTGACTTACCTCTTACACAGGGCCAGGTGGGAGGCTTGGACTGAGTGCATCTAGAAAGTTTAGGAGAGGTTTTAAGGTACGTAGGTGCAGGTGTGTGTGTATGTGTGTGTGTGAGCACGTGTATGTTTACTTGGGTGATTAATGCTTTTAGCTACTGTTACTGAACGTGACCAGCGAAAAGCTCACAACAGACCTTCAGAATCACTAACAGAAGAAGGTCAATGGAACACAAGTGCTTTATTGAAACCTAATTTGGCCCACTGGACAAACATTTCCAACAACTGCATCTACATTCTACCTAATCAGAAACCACCGAAGCAGTATGTGCAGTGCAGTAGGACGTAACAGTCTAATACTTTATTCATTTTCACAGTTCACTTGTTTCTGCTTGTCCTCATACTCAAGTAAAGTTTTATTAGTTCAATAAAACTGGCTCGAGTGGAATTAAAAGATAGCTGGAGTTAAATAGCAGCACTTCTTGGTACAACCAGCGTCTATTAACATAGGTACTGAAGTTTGTCACCTGCATTTGTTTTCTTTTATGGAATTCTTTTGGTCCAAAATAAAGCGCAAAAGCGTGAAACTAAGAGGTGCTGAACTAACAGAAAAGAATGAATTCAAAAACAGAATAGAGAATTAGCAACTGCATCTACATTGTATTTAATTTAAGTAGGGACATATATCTTTTGATTTTTATATATTTTTTATCTTTTAAGTGTTGTTGGACGACCTCAGGAATCTCAAGAATTATTTTATTATCATGGCAGTGAATGTTGCTTCCTCTAGATATTTGTTCCATTTTCACAGCATAACAAATGTTATCATGTTATATTCATGTCATAACGGCAAAGATCACAAGAAAAAAAGTGAACATAACTTACAAACAAACAAACAAACAAAAAACAGCCCAGAAAAAATACCACAGGAATCCATCCCTTTTAGGGCTTCCATTGTAATTTAATTTCCAACAGGATTTATTCTGGGTTAGCAGTTAAAATGTTTATCAAGTTTAAGCAAAATTACTACAAAATGAGCTAAAGTCTCGATTCAATGCTTATCTTTAAAATATCCATAACATCCTGAACTGCTAACTGGACATGAGATCCAGTTGCTAACTTTTGGTTACACTGGATTGGCTTTAGCTTGTTAAGTTTCTTTGAGTCTGAAGCTGTTTTGTTTGGGCAGGGCAGGAGGACATCACCTTTGTGATAGGAAATGATGATGCAAGTGTTACCCGGGAGTTGGGACCAACAAGATTATATGGAACGGAGAGAAATATGATGAAATATTTATTAGACATATGGAAGAGGTTTATAAGACAAAAGGCATGCTGTGTACCTTTAAAACGTAATCCAGACAAGCAAGATTAACTTCAAGATAAAAAATCTAATCCTTTCAGAATTATGGTACTTATATTTAGGGGAATTAAGTCGAGGTACTTAGTAATTGAGTTAAATCAGTAGCTTGCTTGCTTGCCAAAGCCTGCAGTCCGGCTTTTCTGGCAGACACTGGAAACACCAGTGTAAAACAGATAAGATTAGTATGTGGGGTTCAAAACACAATGATTCTTTGTGCCCAACATGATAAGACTGAATGACAAATTGTTTTCAACAAAGCATGCTCAGTTTTAAAGCTGCTCGTTCCATGCATTTGATACTATAAATGTCAGCAACAGTATGTACAGTGCAGTAGTCTGTTACATTCTAATACATTATTCATTGTTGTAGTACACTTAGTTCTGCTTGTCCTCTGCGAGGTAACGTAACTTAAACCCAGACCCAAGTTTTGTTAATACGATAAAAATGCCTCAAGTAGAATTAAAAGAAGTGAAGCAAAAACTAAGTTGAGCTGGAATGAAAAAGCAGCAGGTCAAAGAAAACTAGAATGGAACTTTTTAGTACAACCAGCTTTTGTTTACATAAGAGCTGAGGTTTGTCACCTGCTGCTCTTTTCTTTTTGGGGATCCTGTTGGTCTAAAATAAAGTGCAAAAGCTCGAGAGGTGTGACTAATAGCGAAGAAACCCAGGTGCTGAACTAACAGAACAGATTGAATTCAAACACAGAATAGAGAATTAGTAACTCAATGTGAATGGCTGAAAAGTGAAGCTAAGCAAACTTTTACTTGGGTGGATGTGACTGAATAAAAGCAGCCACTGCCCAGCTCTGCTAAACACGCTTCAGGCAAATTACACTGAGAACAACACATATACTTCAGTTTTTTATTAGCACATTTGACCTTATGTTTCTTGAAACAGCATTAGACATGTAAAAACGTATTCACTGCGAGTTCAATACTGTCATAAAATGATCATGCAAGTGCCACTGTCACATTAGAGGTCTACCACACAAACACAAATGCCCCAGTTACTTCTGTCTGGGTTCATTCAAGGTCCTCAGAACCTCTCCTGACGCAAGGAGGTCACGATGATAGCAGAGGAAACAAAGTGTTTATATGCAGATCCTCTGCCCAGTCAAGGGACGAATGTGTCTTGTGTTTGCCTTTTGTTGTTGTTGCAGCTCGAAGACGTTGGTAATGCACAAGAGAAACTGAAAGTAATGTCAGTGGATAAACTAGTGCTGTGTGGTTAGTATGTGAACATTTGTTTATTGGTATTGTATTTTAACTCTATTTTAACTTTGAAGAAAGATTTCCCACCCAGAACTAAAGTTCTCTCAAATCATGACTTATGTAATCTGAGGCATCATTAAGGACCGTCCAGAATTATGTACTTTCATACAGTAGGAAAACTGCACACTGCCGTACCAGCGACCAAAGAAATTTGCCCTGGCTCAGTTTGAGAGTCCATGTATGGCCTGAAAACAATGCAGAAATATGCTTTGGTTAACAAATTTAATTGACTTATTTATTGTTACAAAACTGCACCAGAACCCACCAAGTGTTGGTTGTCATAGGTCTCTATTCGGTCTTCATCCTCAGTAAAAGGAAGTGGATCTTTGTCATCCTGCATCTGTGAAATCTAAACAAATACAGGACCTGTTGAGGATCATAATCTCAAGCACTACAAACTCATGTAATAATTGCTAGAATATGTAGAAATATTTGTGAACAAGACAGGTGCATTTTGCTTCTGTTGAAAAGGTCGCTACAAATGGCAGATTTGTATCTCAGATATTGCAGTCATTACACTTAATTATTGAGGTGTCATTATTGTACACGTCATTATTGTACACCACAGGCACTTAGTCATTTATAATTTGGTCACTCACATAACCTACGGTAACAGTAAATAAAGGAGTCTAAAGTCACCTCCCATAAACGCTTAATGTGAACTTTGAACCATCTGTTGCAACTTTAATCTCACATGGAGTCTGATTTAATTGAGCCACTAGCATAATTACAACCTGCCTTGTCTACCATGGGGTCTGATATGTTCCCATTGGAGGCTTCCAGCTTGATGAAGAGGATGGCATCATGGACAGTGAGGAAAAGCAAATCTCTGGTCACTATGTCGTCAAAGAAACACAGGGCCTCCATCCTCCTCACAGTTTCATCTGTAGATATTAAGGTATTTCCAGAGTTATGGCTGGGATACTGCTTTTCTGTTATATTGTTAGTGAAAGTGTAGTATAGTATAGTATAGTATAGTATAGTATAGTATAGTATAGTATAGTATAGTATAGTATAGTAGTATAAGGACAACATATCAAATGTTGAAACTGAGAACTTATTATTATGTTTTGAAAATTATATGTCCATTTTGAATTTGATGAGCATGTTTACCACTTTGGTTCGTCACCTCTTCCTTAAATAACCATCTGTAAGGCTTTGGAGAACTAATTCTGTACTAACTTACAGAACTTGATCTTGCTTGATGTAGGATTTTAGTTTGACAGTTTTCAACAGTTTAAGGTCTGCCATGTTTATTTTTAATATGCCATTTCTGTCATAATGTTTCATAATGCACTAAATGTTTTTATTAAGTGACAGATCTGGAATGCAGGCAGAACCTTTCGCTACACTGTTGTAATACGTGCAGAAATACGCAAGGCCTTCACTAAAAATTATGCTTTCTGGATGGCAGCATATGTATCTCCAAAACCTGTATATTTACCATTATTGGTGCCTTAACATATGTGCAAGCCATTCACGCCATGCATTAATGCACCCCGTATCCATCATGGATACCGTTTTTTGAACTGTGTGCTGATAACGAGCTGGATGTCCCGTGTCCTCTTTACCTCAGAGGATGTCCTTGATGCACAGGACACTTTTCCAATTTGGCTCTGTACATCTTAAATTAGCTTAAACCCAGAGAAGGTAGTATTTTTGAAAATGTGCTTCAAAATGGCCAAATATATGTGTCTGTGTGTATAAACTATGCAATTTCGGTTTCAATATCTGATATGTTGTAATATTTTAAATCAAACATAGGGTTTAAAAGTTTTTATATTCTGCACTACTTTTTCTGGAAACAGGGTTAGTGTGTACTCTTGCATAAGCCATACCATCGCAGCCTGCAATGTAGACTCTGACTCCAATACGTATAAATTCCTTTATGACCTGTGAAGAACAAAGACATGCTGAATCACCAATACAAAACTATGAGAGCTATCAGTAAATACAGTGAATATAACGTTCTTAATGAATGGTTCCTTTGTTTTCTGAGAAACATTGTACACCAACACAGCAACACAACACAGCACTTAAAAGTGTCCCTGTGTAACACATCTTTTATGCAGTTAAAGTTAACCAGATAATTGGTTAGCTAGCTTTTTAGACTAGCTAACATTATGGTAGATGCAGCGACCTGCCAACATACCTTTAAATGTAAAGGGGATACAATAGTGACCTAAGACTAAACTATTAGCAAACAACTAATTCTGCATAGAATCTAATTCTGTATGGAATAAGATAGGGAACCAAAATAAGACTTTCTTTTACAGAATCACTGACAGTTCCTGTTAAGAACCACTTTGAGAACTTCTTTGTCTTGGCACTTTAATTTTTATAAAAACAGCGATATGACAATATATCAATGTATGTAGATTCTAATAGCATTTTTTTTGTTTTGCAAAATACAAATACAAATGCAAAATATACTGTGTGCTTTGGACTTTATATTTATCAAATGTGAGTATTTAGACCCACCAGTCTGAGTGATTTTGCAGACATCACGTCCAGGAATGAGACAGCAGAGAAATCCATCACTAAGCTGTGGATGTTGACTTTAGGGACTGTCACATTGACAGGTAGGGATGACGTCCAGTCCACCTGCACTTCCACTTCTATGTCCCTTCGAAACCCACCCTCTATTTCTTGCCGAGTCCCACCTTCCACTTGTTCAGGGTCCCGCTCACTCTCAAAGGCCTCATTGTCTACTCCCAAAGGGGCCACTGGCACCAACCCGTTCTGCAGCAGACATCAGTGACTTAAATCGAAGGTAAGATTACACAAGATTACACCTTACTTCTTTCACAAAACACTATATTTTAACCCCTTATCATTCTGAGATGATTTGTTGTTTTAAAGCCTATTTAGCTTATTAAGCTTTTTCAGATTAGTAAAACAAACAAGATTTGAAAAAGTAATTTAATAAAATGTATACCAAGTTAAGACAATTTCTAAATTAAACCATTCTGAAATATCTGAAATATATATCCCTTATATGTACATATCCAGTAAACCTTTTTTTAAATAGATTTTATAGAGTTCATATCATATCATTCATAATCTTTTTTTAAGATACTTTGCCTTACAATGTCCTGCATGTATCTCTCCGCCATGAATGCATTTTAAAAGTATAGTACATGTTAGACCAAGCTATTGTAAAACAACCTACTTTTAATGTTTTTCTTTCACTGGAATCCCCACTTTAAAATACACATATTTTAGTTCTGTTGTTGTTTGTGTACCTCAGTGATTTTCAGCTTCCCCTTTTTTATTAACTTGTGAATCTTCTTTAGCGCTTTGTTCCTTTTCTTAAACACTCGCACTGCATCAAATCCCACCTATTTGTGCATTCGCATGTTTATAAATGAAACAAAAACAGAAATATGTAAAGAGAAACAACAGATATTGAAATAAAAACACTGTAATTCATAACACACAGTAAAATAGTAAAACATAGTAAAACATTATTTTGTTTGTCTATGCTATATGCCTATAAAATGACATTAAAATAAACTCACAGAATCTCTTAACTGCTCTTTGAAGTAATCAATGTTGGCAAAATATATGGGCGAGTTGCATTTGAAAATCTTTATTCCAGGAATCTCGCTAATCTTCAAAAACACAAACAAACAAAAAAGTGGTTATAAGATTTGCAATAACAATGACTTAGTTTGATAAAACTATCAGGCAGTAATTAGTATTAGCCAGTTAATAATTATATATCAGTTAATAATTATATGTCAGTTAATATTTGCTTACATTTTTGTAATCTTTGATATTCCTGTAGATGTCAGTGCCAGGTACATTTCCAAGTGTTGAACAGGAAGGGCTATAAAGTACAAAGCTATTAGTCCAGTGCATCCTTTTTCTGGCAACCTAACATGCTGCCACATCATCCTCTGAGGAGAAAGCACCTTATGGGAGACAATAAGTCCTCAAAAGTGTCCAGTGCATCCTTTGTTGCTGATCCAACACAAAAAATCCCTTTTTTAAGTGATTTTCAAATGTATTCCAGTGCCACTGATTTTTTAGCCTCCTAACACCAGTGCTATAACATCTAAAATAATAAGTCTACAGCTACATGTTAATTTCAGTTTATTTAAGTGCATATTCACTCAGTAACTCTCCAATTAAGCAAATTTCAAAATCAGTGGTGACTATTTTAGTATGTTTCAAAAACCTGTTAAGACAGATTTGGTTTAACTTTCTTCTGGAGAAATACTTTACTACTTAAGTTTACAAACCAAGGATGCTCCTTTAAAGTTATGCTATTGATAAATAAGCATGTTTAGCTACAATCTGTCTATACTCCTTCCAAATATGATTTGACTATTAAGGCAAAATAAATATATAATGGCCCTTTGTAGCATATCCTTAACCTGGAACTATGAACATTAACACACGATTGTTTTAAGTAGCTTGTGGCATGCATAACATATTTAAAAGTTTCTTGTTATTGTTCTTAATATCTTAATAATAATAGTATTGATCATTTCGATTGTCAGGTGCTGTGCTTAGATACTTAACAATGTATTAAAACCATCTATGTAGAACTCTAAATCAGAACATGATGAGACAGTATGGAAAATGCAGGTTTTTTTTTTTTATGATTACCTTTTATCTTTTATGATAACTTTTGCTTCACTGGCAACAGAATTAACTAAAGATTATTCATGTTTATTTCTAGTGAACTTCGTTTCATTTGTTAATATACACACATTCCTGCATTTCAGGTCTCCAACACATTCCAAAACCATTGGGACGGGGAAAATGAGGTGGTAAGTAACAAGGGAAAAAAACTAAATAATATTGTGATTTTAAACAGGTTTGGTACAACAAAGTATCCACAGAAGATGATGGCAGAATTAATACAAGAAAGTACATTGTAATCTTAGTGGAACATATACTGCCTTCAAGAAGACATATATTTCAGGGATATCCATGCATTTTTAAACAAGATGACTGCAAAACCCCATGCTGTAGACACTGCAAAGGCCCCACTGTGGAAGAAGAGGGTATGGGTATAACAAAACGTGCTTGGTATCCGTTGTGCTAAAATGTCTTTTAAATGGTGTAAGAAAGAATGGCAACAGTGCAAAGTGCTAAATGCTTTAATGACCAGACTTTTTTAAAAATCTGTTGCATGCCTGTTAATACGGTCTACAATGAGATAAAAGACAATGTAAATGTAAAACACAGTGGGGTTTTTTTTCTCCACATTTTCCATACTGCCCCAGCTTCTTCTGATTCAGGGTTGTGAGATATACTTTACCTTTAAAATTTATGATCATATTCTTTTATAGCAGCTAATATATAATATCTAAAGTCTCCTGTGTAATTTTCCACAATTACCTTCCTATGATGCCACTGAACTACAAACGCAGATTGTAGAAGGCCCTTATCTATATGGTCATAAACAGCACACAGGCATGGTTGATTGATCTCACACAATTTTCAAGTTCAAAGGATTGTACAAAGACGGGTTCTACAATAAATATATTTAACACTGTTGGGCATGCAGATCACAGGGATAACTGTGATATACTGACTGCACTCATGCAGGTTTTTGATCTTTTTTGAGTGAAGAACAATTAATAAAGTTACTTACAACTGTGACCTCACCACCACGGTGCCCAGCTCAAACACTACACCGGTCAGTAAACCCACGTCCAGCCCCAAGACAATGCAGGAAATGCATGTAAACACCCAAATGAACTGTGAGAAAGTAAGGATATTGTGAGCACTACATCACATTCTCTAAAATATTTCTGAAATTAGTTGTCAAATAAATTAAGACAAATGTAAATATTTGTGTATTTTTTTCTCATGTTTATATTTATAATCCCGTTTTGGATGTAGTAGGAAATGTATCTACAAGACTACAACACCACCAGTCTGCAAAGATTCATGCATCTTATCCAATTTGTTTGAAACCTGTAAGCATCTTTTGGAACCTCAAGCCACACGGTCTGTGCGAATGACAATGCACAAAGTATTGTCAGTATAAGTGTATAAGTGTGGGCAGCAAAGTAAGAATTTCATTGTACAGGGAAACTAGTTTCCTTACTGTGCATATGACAATAAAGCTTTGAATCTTGAATCTTGAATCTCAACCCTACAACATGGCTATGCAGATCTAGATTTGGTCGGCTACTTCATGGAAGGGGCAAGATAGATTGGAACCCCTTCCTACTGACAATGTGACTCACAACTGGCTAAAAGCAGAGCTCTTGTTGACACATGCTCAAACCATCTCTAGAATTTATTCCATACTATATAAAAGCTCATGTAGCAGCACTTCCAAAAAATATTCTGTGCAAGTTTGCATATACTATGTACAGTAGACAACATTAAAAGGTAAAACAAGATATCTGCAAGTGCTTTCTCGCAAGATAAACACAAATCAATCCAAGTACAATTATGTTATCTGTACGGCTGTAAAAATAAAAAAAATTAATAGATTCATGGGCATTATAGGCTTATGATAAATTAATCAGATTAAATGTGGCCAGTAAGCCTTTATAGCAACAACAATAAAATATTTGCCAATGTATAAACTGAGGTTCTTTTTATGAAGAGCTTAACTATCACCAAGGAAAAAAACGTTGGTCCTTTGTTTAAGCATGCCTTTTATTTTGCACTACGAAAAATAAGTGATATAATAATAAACATTACAATTACATTTCCTCAAACTACAGTATTTACTGCCAGTATTGTTTTAAAAGGCAGTATAAACCACCTTTCACATGACAAGTTTGCTTTCAAACTAAGTATTTTAGGCTAATTAACTAGTTGTATGCAGTAAGTTAGATAATGTATGTAATGTTGTGACACAACAAGCTAACAAACATTTTAAGTTTTTTTTAAAATATCTGTTTAATACTTCTAAGAAACATAAACAGATACAGCTTACAATATTTAAGTGACTACAGTTACAGTGACATGATGAGCTTCAGTGATTTTGATATGGTACAATGTTCTGACAAATCACTTGGTGTGCAACATGGAGGGAAAGCTGACATTTACTGTTATTTTTGCTGCTTTAGAATCGACACTCGCATGCTTTCTTTTCCAGTGGATGAAGGTACTGTTGTGCTTCTGTGGAAAGCCTAACTTGTGAGCTGAATGATATACTTTTATATTTAAAGAAATTATTCCCTTTTTACTTTTGTTGTCATTTAGGTACAAAACTATAGATATATTTGCTCATATAGGTATATAGGTATGGGAGACAAAAAGCCAGAAATATCACTGGGACAACTATGGATTCAGGCACCCTTATCAGGTCAAGTAATTAGAGCTCATCAACAAGTAGATTGACAGTGCTCCATGGTGGCATTTCAAAAAGATGCAGAACAAGTCCTCACATAATCAGAGAATGGTGGTACTGCTATCCAAGTTTAGGAAAGCCTTTCAACTCCTACAAACCAGAGAACACCACAATTGGGTGAACATAACCCCTGGCATAATATTACAGTCAACAGTATTAATATCATATACTACTTAATGTTGTGTTCCTTCAACACATCTGCTTACTATTCACTGATGTTATACTGTCCCTTGTGTTTGCCATGTTGGCATCACTTACGCAGTCTGTCCTGTTTTGCCTCCAAAGAATAGGCACATCACAGATTTGCATGAACATGCCTTTCAGATTGGCAATAACGATACCAGCCAGCACTGACTGAAAAAAAAAAAGATGTAAGGAGTGTTACTTCTATAACAGCAGTTATTGCATATTCATTTTAATTAGTCAAATGAGTAATGCTTAACATAAGAAAAAAAAAAAAAAAAAATATATATATATATATATATATATATATATATATATATATATATATATATATATATATATATATACATATATATATACATTCTGAGTCACTATACTACTTCAGGATATTTACTAGGTCCTCTAAATATTCCTAGGTGCCCATAACTGCACAAAGCCACCTCTCCACTCTCGTACCTTCTGTAGAGGTTGGAGTACAGGCCCGACAGCTACAATCACAATCAGCACCATGAGAGCTGATATTAATCCTGCAACCTGCAAGACAATATAACAGAGAGTTCCAGTAAAGCAACTATATATGTAATGAAATCTTTTTTTCCATTTGTGTTTGTTTATGTGTGTATGCATATTGCCCCCACTATGCTCTCTATTTTCACTGTGTGTGTGTACCTGATCTTCTGCCAGCTATAGCATGTTAAATTCAAACCAAGGGAAGCTGATTTGTGTACTTTCAGATCCCTGTGCTGTACATTAACAAAACTTTAATTTTGTCACATGAATTTGGCCCAGACTGCCACAACAATTTGCCATGAAATTAGTAAGGGGTTTATTTAAGGACACTCACCGACACTGCAAGGAATTAGACAGCCATAGCTTTCTCATGAGTGCTAATGAAACTTTATTTTTTTTACATCAGTATGTATTTATTGCCTTCAGAAAACCATGTGAGCACAGTATGAGGTGAATGCAGTTTCTGGTCGTCACCAACATTCAGTGGTAGGTACAGAGACTGCATGTTCCAACTCCCCCATGATTACAGCTTCTAACTCTGATACGGCTACATTATGTAACATCTTGTTACAGTACATCTGGTAGTTTTTCACTTTGCTCTCAATTTATCTACAGCTCTCCCACAAGCATTGTTTAATGCAGTCTGCTGCAGACATCCTCCAGTGTTTAATGTATTCTGTTGAGGGCATTCCCCCTATTGCTAAAATTGCTTGCATGAGTGCAGTGTTTTATTTGTAAAGGCATGACAGTACATTTATGAAAGAAAAGCAATAACAGGAGCTGCCATTTAAATTTGGAAAGTGGTAAATTCATGGCAAAAGTGGGTAAACAGCTAGACTTTTTTATAATCTTGTTAACTCTAACACCAGTTTGTTTATGTGTACCTGAGAACTCTCCTTCACCATGCTATACTGTATAGCTATGTATATTAGTATGTGCTTCTGTATGTACCTGAGTCTTCCCCCCGGTGCTCTCCTGTATTGCTGTGCGTGACAGTGCAGTAGTGGCCACAAAGCCTGAGAAACAGCCACAAAAAATGTTGCTGATGCCGAAAGCTATCAGCTCCTATTAGAGAAAGAGAGAGGTTGTTTAGAAACAGGGTCAATTTTAAAGATAGCTGAGGTTGTTTCATTGCCCTCATTTGCATTCCACAGTGATGGGAGTCACTGTTTTCCACCAGATCCTTTATCTCTGTCTCTGCAGGTAATGGTGACCTTTGTAAGGTCGGTCAATGTGTTCCCTGTCTTACGTCACAGAAGCTTTTAACCCTGTGTGTAAGTTTCTATCTGATTAGTACCTAATTTCAGGAAATATTCCCTTTAAACAAACACACACAAATAAACACTTGATTATGCTGGCACTACACAGAAGAGAGTCTGATTGCATTGAACAACAAGAGCATTAGTGAGGCCAGTTGGAAGATCAAATCGTTTTCACTGGCACTGCAACTAATTTCAAAAGGTTTTCAGTAGCACTCTATCATGCCAAAGAAACTAATGCTACTACTGTATACCCCTACACATAACATCTGGCATTGAACAAGTTGTCCTAAATCTTATGTGCAGCTTCTCCCCTAGGGAGATTATCTATATTACCCTAATTCACATTTAGAAGGGGTGTCTGAATACTGCTAGACACAGAGCTGGTCTGCCCTGAACACTTGCTATACAGTTTGTGTAGGGCCCCTCAAATTAAACAAGGCCGCATTCCAGAATTTAGTTTAAGGCCCCAGAAATCCAGTACCGTACCACCTCTGGTTGGACAAATAATGTATGCAGACAAAAAAAGACAAAAGTGTTTCTAGACATACCTGATTACCATCCATTTTGTAATCATGTTTTGCTGCATAGACTTTAGCCACTGATACTGATACTGCATATCCCACCACTGCTGTGGAAAAGCTGGAACCTACAATATCTCCAAAAAGCTCTATCTTTGGAAACTGGGCTGGAACAAACCTGTTGAACACAAGAATGTTCATATATTAGCTCACATAGACACAACTTCAAATAGCCTGTCTTTGCACCTACACCACTTGTTTTGCTTAAACAGGCTTGGATAAATTTCCTCTTCCTTATAAACGTTGTAGGCTCTCTGCAGTGCCAGCTTTGATATCATAATTTGACATAGCGATTGTGTTTTTACATTGCTGTTTCTTGTTTTTACTGGACCAAGGTTTTGAATCATTTGTTCATGTCATTGTTCCAGCGATTACATTTCAGTGTCCGTCTGACTTCTAATGCTGTCTGCTGAACAACTTCGCAAGGATGATAATAATAATAGTGTGTCAATAAAAAGATCCTGAGTGTCCTCGTAGTCCTGAACAGGAAACAGGAAATCACACAGGAAGTGCTCTCACCCCCTTGGGATACTCTGAACAATACTGGCGCCATAGCGGGAATTCAGGTCCACTGCATAGGAGATCCCTGTAGCAACCACTGTCTATGGGAAAGAAAAGGACTTTTTGATATAGCATTTCAAATTAGGGCTACTTATTGTGGGGAAAACGAGTACAAAAAGTAATCAGCAAAAGAACATACATACCACAATCACTTCAATGGGTATCGGAACTGGAATCTTATGATGAAACTTGCCGTTGACCTCTTTCACTGCCATCACTGTCATTATGGTCAGTAATCCAGCAACCAGGTCAGCCATGTTGGTTTGCTTAATATTTCTAAAAACATCACTGAGAACCTATATTTATAAAAATGGATGATTTATGCATTATTACTAGTGCATTATTTCTGGGGGGGTGCAGACTTAACATTCACAATGTTAGTATTTGCTATGTTCATTATCAATTTTTATTTTCTTTTGAAGCCATCAATTTCTTTCTACATTGTAAACTGAATAGAGTAATAATAAAAGTTTAAAAATAGTTTACCACTAAACAACAACAATAGTGTGAAACATGCAATTGTGAGGCTACAAGTTCTTCAACTACTGATGTGCTGCTGTGTGCAACTCACATAGGCAATAGAGAAGAAGCCATTATGGCTCTGGGTGGGGACAGAGAGGACCATTTTGAGCTGAGAGATGAGAACGTGGAAAGCAGCCGCTGTAGTAAAGCCACCCACCAGTGGGTCAGACAGGTACCGCACCAGGAATCCCACATGGAGCACCCCCATGCCCAGCTGCAAAAACAGGAAATACTCAAGTGACATAACATGTGGGGTCGAACTAGTAGTAATATGAACATTAAAAAGTGACATATTTAGTTCAGCCTAGTTTTCCATGTGTAACAATACGTATGAACAATCTGAAAAGAGAATATCTTGATTGTTCCGATTTACTTTGCACAGATGCCACTGTGCAGTGTTACATTATTATTACTTGTATGGATAAGCATGGAACTGAAACCTTACCTGAAACAAACCAATCAATACAGTCATAGTGCAGGCTACAGCAATTCTATGGGCTTCCCTTGCACTAATATCCACCTCCATTAATTCTGACTCCAGCCCTGTCCCGTTCACTGTACTCAGATTCCCAGGACGCACAAACTGTTCATCAGGAGCAAGAGTCAAAACCACAGATCCCACCATCAGACAAGTGACTGGAAATGGACCTACCCAGGCACAGTAACAACAATAATTACGTTTCCACAACTTCACAAAAGTCTTGTATATGAAATATACATATATATATATATATATATATATATATATATATATATATATATGAAAAAGAAAAGCAATATTGTGAAATATTGTGAATTTTGCAAGGTGTATAAACCTACCCACAGACAGATGTCTTGAGGTGCCAAGAAAGAAGTAGGTGAGAATAGGGAAGAAAGCAGCATAGAGTCCATACACTGGACCAACAGAGACTAGCAGTGCATAAGCCAAGCCTGTGGAATGGGGGGAAAAAACCTAAAACATGAAAAACTCAACCAACATTCTCATTTAGTCATACTAAAACAGGTAATGCTTACCTTGTAAACAGCACACCAGTCCTGTGCTGATTCCCGATATGACATCACTGGGAAGCCACAGCTTGGTTGGATACTGAGGCAGCCAGTCCAATATTGGGAAAAGTCCTTTAAGAACTTGTTTGGCCCAGCTACTAGAGCATCTGTAATAATCATGCATCAGTGTGCAAATACTTACTGTACACAGACAGAAAGCTGTTAAAAAACCTAAAAGTGCTTAGAGCAGTTTTCCCCAGCTTTACACCACAGCACATCACCCCCTCCCTATTCAGCATAGCATGTTTTAGACGTCTCTTTGGTCTGACACACCGAGTTTAGCATTCTTCCAAGAAACTGGTGAGTTAATACATTAATTAAACAAACGTGTCTATCTAAACGTGTGCCCCTTTGGGTCCCCAGAAACAAGACAGGGAAACAGTGCTGTGGGAATCTGTGGGCACTGCAGGTTTGGGTTTCCTTCGCTAGCAGTGAAACAATAATGTCAGAAAGACTTTTTAAGGCAATTCTATGTCAAGCCATTATGATACCAGTAAACATTTAAAACACACTCACTTAGTGGAAACACTGAGCTTCTCCCTGAAGCTTCTGCTCTCTGGGATTTGCCTGTCATTATCCTTGTCGAAGGCTTGATTGCAGTAGACAGGTCTAGACACACAATAGCGGTTAGCAGGACGATGGCCAACCATCTTGCACCACGACCTGCTTCGAATAAGAAAGAAAAAAGAAGTTGCTGTTTTTGCCAGACAGCAACTTTAAATTTAATAGAGACATGGTGTGAGGAACTGTGTTGAAAAGTCTAACAATGTGTGAACATCCCAATAATTTGCCAGGCTTTTTAAGGAAAGTTGTGGATGAAGCTGAGATTCACCATTTTTGCCAAATTCACATTTAAATCTCCGTTCCACCTTAAATAGCGTGCCAGTTACATTCTGGTGCTGGCGCCCCCATAACTGCTGCCTCATTTAAGGTGGATTGGAGAAAATCACAACCTGGAGAATACGAAGCCTAATTCAGCTTCTTTAAAAAAAATAAAAAAAAAAGAAGGAATGAATTAGAAGTACATACGAAGTTATCTTATTCCATTCATCTTCGTATGAATAATATTTTAAAAATTAGATTGTTTTTTCTTTTGAAAGTGCAGAAATGGTATTTTCAGTACATCATTCCCTAACATGACTGATTATGTGAAATAAGATCATTTTCGCCATATCGCTACTATAGTTAAATCTATGCTGTGTCCCACTATCCTCAGCTCTGGCCCTGTCTTGGTGGAGTCGAAGAGTCGATTCTATTGATGCCGGCAGCGTGGGGTCGAGAGTCGGAGTCGACTACAGAAAACATGGCGTCGTCCATCCTAAAATTACTGAAATTACACAATTACCGTTATTAAGTTTATATGAATACGAATTTATATTACGTTCTGTGGACAACAGTCATTTAACGGTTTTTAAATGTATATCTATAACATTAGTGGAGACAGAAACGATAGAAGGGCTCATGGAAAAGTAGCAGGAAGCCCATCCTCATTAAATGGATATGTTAACCTACACCGGTTTCTGTCGTGTTTGCTGCCCAAACTTTAACTAAAAGTTTTGTTTGACCAGCAAACAGTTAGGTAGTATCAGTGACAGTCTAGGCTTAGAGCGGCCATCGGATACGGCCGGTGATACAGCGGAGTGACAGACTGGTAGATGAATCCATCACAGTTCGGTGTCTTTTGAACTTACAAGTCTCTGCTGGTGGTTGAATCAGCGCTCGTATGTAATGTTACTACACACACGAGCTCGACTTTGTATTTCTTTCTACTTCACAGTCTAACGGAAAACTTAACGGATAAGCGCGAGCGCAATGCATCGCGAGCCCACACCAACCGCCATTTCAAATTCAAACTTCAACGGAACCTCAAGGGATTCAGCGCCGCAGACATTTGAACAGGTAACTAACTTGCTGACAAATTGTGTAGATTAGCTTTTGTGAGACACATTGTTTGAGACTTAATGTCCCTTACGTAAATACTGCTATAATAAACCGCAGCGTATGTTTGTCGCGTAAAATCCTGAATCCTTGTGAATTTAGCCAGCCTTGTCAGTTTAGCTAATGCTAACCAGTTATCTTAGCATAGTCAGCACTGACGATATTATATCTGTTCCCTTAGTTTTAGGCGATATCAAGCAGACCCAGATGATACAATTGGTAAGTTATTTTAAGTATACTTAACTCACGATCCCCAACCCAAGCAAGAAGTTGCTAACTCTGTGTTATATTAATGTATGCTACAAAATCCTACATGAAAATGTGTGCAAAAGTAGAAAAAAGGGCTTGTGTAAGAAATACTCCCTGCACAGTCTTAGGGTTTTTAGTAAAGAAAGCAGTTCTGTATACAACCATGAACCATACCAAGTGCTGTTTGCATGCTTAAATGGCTCTTTGAGTAGTGAAATGTTTTTTTTTTAGATTGATGGAGAATGTGGTGTGTGAATGAGTCTGTATAGCAGCAACAAAAAATGTTGAGCAAGCATGCCAGATAGCCCTGCTAAAATACAAAACATATTTGGGATTTCCCTTGTTTATACTTCCTTACTGAAATGTTATTTCCATCCCTGTAAGCTTATGTCTGTGTTATCCTGTTACTGTAATGCACTTTAAAGGGCCAAAAAATCTATTTAAAGAACTTCATTAGACTGATGGATAGTATTCATGGTTTTTTGTAGAACCATTGCCTTGTTACAAACCAATTCTGGGTTAGGCCTAATAGAGTGTGAGAGAGGGTTCTCTCCTCAGATCAAACACCAGTCATGGTTAAACAACAGAAACCTGCAAGTTTATTTTCTATAGATGTTAAACAGCAAGATAGAAATATGTCAGGGCAAATGGCAAAAACAAGGTTTAAAAATGTCACTTAACCTAAAACCAAAAGGAAACAAAATACAAACTGAAGAAGATGAGTAAGCAAAACAAAATAACACATGTCCTCTATGTCTCACAGAGCTTTATAAAGACTAACAAGGCTTTCACTAAATTTACTAGAAGTAAAGCAAAGCAAAGCAAAGAGTGGAGAAGAGTGTCGGGCTGTTCTGGACAGGAGTTTTTTCAGTTCCTAAAGGGTTGCTTAAGAACACTTGAAGTGTCGTTTTTTTAATGGAATAAAGTAGTATCACAATGTATCAGAGCTTTACACTATTGACTAATCTACACTATACATATTTAAATTTTATGTGCATATTTAAGAGTGTTAATAGCGATACTATTCTATGCAAAGCTCAGGGCAAATGAAAGAGCAAAACCAAGAGGCAGAGGTTTACGCTGCATAATCCTATGTTATCAAACAGATCCAAAAGACAACCCAGTGCCCTCAGCCCACCACTCCCCTCCTTTTCCTGCTCCTTTCTCTGCCCGTCCTAACCTAGTCAATAGGCATCCACTCTCCCAGGTTTCTTTTGAACGAGCTGCACCTATTGATATAAGAAACCCCTCTGAGCTGAGGAAAGCAAAGGAGGGGGAGAATACAGAGCAATGCCTTGAATAAGAGGGTTTGTATCCAGAGTAAAGCGAGCAGCCTTCCTCTCATTAGGCCAATGTTCACAAGTCACCGGATCAGAACCTTAAGAAACAACATACACACACAATTGAACTCATTGTCTTTCCACAAGGAAGTCTGGTAGAGTAAAATGTACATCTGCAAAAGTTGCTACTTGATTTGTAGTATTTTGTTAAATGTCTTTAAAAGTTTAATGTTTTTACATAATTCTAGTATAGTTCTAATGTTATCTCATAAGATGAAGCCACCAGTTAACATCAACACACAAACAGGTGAAGCTTACCTTACCTCTCAGTTCCAGTTTGAATGTCTGCCATCAAGTTGAAAATGCAGAAAGTGAAAACAGACCACCCATGACTTAACTTGCACTCATTCTCTGGCACGTCATGCTGTTAAAGTTTGTGAATTTGTAGGCCCATTTTCAATGCTATACTTCCTTCCCACTCTCTGCCTGCATTTCTCAGAGTGGGTCCTGCATCCCTGTCTTTATAAGCAGAGTCGGGTTGTGGGAGGTGTATTGGGGCTGTGGAGATGAAGGAAACTGGAGGGGATGACATCAGGGGCCCACAGTGTACACCCTGCCAACGGTGGCTGTTGCATGACATCACGTGAGAAACTGTTTGTGTGTTTTATACTGTGTGTCTGTTTGTTTGTGAAGAAGGGTGAATGTGTGTCTGGATGGGTGGGTTGGGGAAACAATGTCTTATCTGCCAAAGGTAGTCCATGGCTTTTTGTGTGTATGTCTGAGAGACAGACAGGGTGGTTGTCTGTGTGGGGGTGGTGTCAAGCTGTGTGTGTGTACTGACCTGTAGAATCTACTAGAATCTGCACCAAACTAAATCTGTTCAGAATGTCTTTTGTGAAACACTGTATAAAACCACAAATCTTTAGCTGTCATTAAGCCAAACTTTGCCCAGAAATTGATTTGTTTTTTTCTAGGATTTGGCAGTATAAGAATATGCAATGTAATTATGATAAATTATGTCACAATACAATACAATATGCTTTTCTGAACATATAACGATGTTCATCTGTAATTGTAGAACACTTAACCAGCTGCGTCTTTCATTACAATGAGATCAAAGTTAGCCCCTTTAATTGGATTTTTTGTATGCCACAGTATGCCAAATATTGATTAAATTATTGTGCATTACTGCTTCTTTGTCTTCTGTTCCAACTAAAATGATGACTTAAAAATATTGTGCCTTATTGTGCTTTGTGAAAATTATCACAAAAAAAGTATCCCAAAATTATATTTTTTCCATATGGCCCACATTTTTTAGTATTTGACATCTTCTTGCAGGTGGATTTCATCATGTTGATGAACATCTCTTCACGTCGTGGCTTCTTCTAGCTTGAGCTGTGTAGAATTGGACAGACTGTTTAATTAGAGCGACTTATTCAGTTACTTGCCTCCATGGTGAAACTTCTATTTATCCTGCTTAGTTTTAAAAAGAGTCCCTTTAAGAATGGTTTCCAACTAGGTCAGATACCTCCAAACACTACAGCATGTGCCTTGCGCTTATGTGTATTTGACCAGCAGGGCTAAGAGTGGGAATTGTGTGTGTAAGAGTGATGATCTGTGGTTATGAAATTTTGTGTTGGTTTACAGCCAGATTATAAAGGTGTGCATGAATAAGTTTGATGTTCATAATATGTAAATCTACAAGAATGAAACATTTACTCACAAGACAGTATACACTGCAAAAACAGTTACAGATATTTTAAAGTTAGCTATAAACAGATTAAGTGACTAATTAAATAGCTGCCTTTACTTTTAAATGTGCAATTTGTACAACTTTAGGTTTTAAACTTTCTAACATTTAGTAAAATAACTAAGATTAAGAACAGAATGTGAAGAAATAACCGTTTTGATAGATGTCTGTGTATGATGTTGCAGAGATATCTACAAAGTAGAGATGCAAACAGCTAGCCCAGCCTGTCCTGTTTTGTAATATCACTCTGTACCTTAGGAGGCACTGGGGCATCACTGTAGCATTGAGTCTGCCATTGGTCTAACATGACAGGATGAAGGAATAGCACTGCCTCGACAATCATGTCAATCATGTTAAAGATCCCACTGTCATTTAAGGATAGTCAGTGAAGGGAACTGTAAATTGCATTGCTGACTGAAACACTTGGCAAGTAGTGACTTTTCCACCAATTCCTGCTTTTGGTGGAAATTACATACACATAATAAAGGTTACATAATAAAGGTTTTGGGCTGTTTAATAATGAAAGAAACTGGAGGCTAGTTTACAGCGCTCTGGTTGCTTGTTGACATGGTTGGCCCAGTGAAGCTATGCTGTAGGCACACACATTCTAAATATTTTCTGTGCACTAGTAAATACTATGTTTGTTCTACACAGAAACCTCTCTCTAACCAAACACGTAATGTTTGGGGCAGGGCTCGAGCTGACAAACAAGACTATAGAAATGTGTTATGTTGATTGTAGTTGAGACCGATATTCACATAAAAAACAAAACATATTTTTTCAACATATGCTGATTTTGTTAATGGGAAAATGCTGAATATTGGTTATCTATGGTCAGATACTATGATCTTACATGTAAATAGACAATAACTTTCAATACCATTGTCCTAATAGTTGACTAAAAAGTGGCCTGCAATTTGCCAGTAGACAACCACTTCCCCACTGTATTGAGCTGTACTTATTGGTAGAAGAAGTACCTCTGAACAAGTCAGATGTGATAAACAAAACTGTAAATTAATTTAAATCAATAACTTCTAAAAAACTTTGCATGCATGTAGCCAGCAGCATTTAGCTGTGATAGTAATGCTGACGTTGAAATGCATGACTAAAAACTGGCCTGCCATTTGCTGTGATCCCTGCTTGGGCTGTAACAGAAGCTTATCTTGTTGCTGTGTCCACAGGGAGCTGTGATATCAGACTGACTCTTGGTTAGCACTCCTAGTTCCCATACACTCCCACCCTCACTCACAACATTGTTATGCTTTTATTTAGTATGCATTAAAAACATGCAGTACTTGTTAAGTGAGTTTCTGTTTATATATTTATAGATTTGTACAGTTTGGGGGAAGACGGTGCTGTAAATGATAAAAAAAAACCTCAAAGGAATTTTTCCTTAAGAAAATATAACACATATAAGTGCTGGTGAAGAGAAATGTTTCTGCCAGAATCACAGTGATTAAATTTGATCATAGTTTATAAAAATATGGGACAGGTCACAACAATATTTAATGTAAAAGACTCAAACATTACTGATTACAATTTATGAAAAATATTATACATCAAGAGAAAAATGTGCAGTAAATCATACAGTGTAATACATACAAAGAACCTTATTGGACTGAAAATCTGTGTTCATTTGTATGACATTATAATTCAAAACAACTATCAATCAACTTTGGGGTGTTGTCAGACATTACATTTTTTCATCAGATTCAAGACTTGACTAATACTTGACTGTGGGGTGGAATTTTATTGTATAAGATTATGCCTGCCTTTATTTGCAAATACTATAACCTTGTCTCCCTCTAGTGGGCCATACAAACTTGGGAACAGAAGAACCAGAGTTAATAAGTAGTCATACACTATTTCTTTTATGCATGGTTGGGAAAATAGGAGGTGATGCTGAAGTCTTATAGCATGTAAACATTTTTGGAAATGTATTTATGTTTAACAGAGCCTTAAAGCTGGATAAATGAAAACGAACACACTACACAGTAGCTCACTTTTTCTTGTTCCACTTCAAAGAGTGGCGTGGACGATAGGAAAGTCTTTGTTTCTGCCAGATGTTATCATGATCCTGTAGGAACTAGGTCATGACCCAGATAATCTATTTTGATTCTTGAAATCACTAGCATTACATTGTACACTTGCTAATATTTTCTCATGTCGTGGTTATATCATTGAGATATGATGAAGTCATGATATGTGTATTGACAAATTAAATCTGTCTGATTGTTCTCTGCTGGACAATACTGTACTGTAGCCAGGATAATAGGTCCTTTTCACACTTTGATCCCATTAAGGCAAAATAGCGACAAAGGATATAACACATCCAAATAGCCTTCAGGTCGTTTTAAAACATGGAAGTAACTAAAGCATTTGACAAGGCATGAAGACCTGTCTCCTGTCTCAGGCAGTGATATAGACCGGTTTATTACTTTACTCAGCACACACAAAGAAGAACAAAGGATAATCTTCAACAGGAATAATAATAAAGGAAGGCAGCTAACTTAACTAAACTGAAAGGAAATGGCTAGTTCTGTTATTTATTTATATTTAATATTTTAATTCTTTATATGTACATGGAGTTATAGTTGTTGTGAGTGAAGACTTGATAGTGAGGGCCAGTGAGGAATGAGAAAAAATGACAAATCTTACACAGTACACATTTGACATTATTTATGTTCGGAACAAAGAGAGAGTTTCAGTGTTATTGTTATTGTGTTATTGAACATTGCTGTGGGCTAATTTGGACCCTCTACCCTTTTGATTGACTCAATCCGGAAATAAGAGCCTGGAAGCGTTTGAGTTGGCTTCCTCTTTACTAACTGACAGGTAATAGGAAATGTCATGAAAATTGCTGACATCCCTGTCACAACCTGGAAAGATAGACTTCTGATTCTGTAGTCTGTAATTGCTTTTGATTTGTTGCCATTGTTTCTGCTGGGCAACAACTTAAATTCATGTTTTTAAATTTTAGGGACATCATTCTGAAATGAGGACTGTTACGTAGGAGCCTTTGAGATTTTGAAAACAGCTGCTTTTACATTTTGTTTTACTTCATGTTTGCAGTCAAAGTACCTCTAGGGCCTTATGTAGAATTCTACTACAGGGCTCATACTCTTGACTCCTGCCATTAAAATTGAAGGAGTCAGTTTTGCTTTATTGCCACCAAAACACCCCTAGACTCAGTGATAAAGGGACACAAGAAAGCTTCTTTTTTAACCCACTTAAAAATAGAAAAGATTAACTCATTTTGCTTTTACCCAATTATCATATATGATAAATGTATTACATTTGTGATCAACAGTAATGCTTTTTGAAGTTCAGTTATAAGCAAATTTATGAAAGCAAATGAATCCAGACATAGATTCTAGTATTCTTTACTAAATCCTTTACTGTTCACTATAAAATATTTTCGGTTAACCCATGATGTTCCAACATACATTCATATATTTAATTTTTTATTACTAATGTGGTAGTTGTGAAACAACATTTAAAATGTTTTATCCTTAGTTCTCTACATACAATTTACTTGTATACGATTTACTTGAGTAGTTAGTGGTTTTGCAGACAGAGAGTGTATTTGGTAAAATTACATATCAAGAAAATGCTCATTATAGTATAATGATGATGTAATTACAAAGTGTAGACTCCAAGGGCAACAGAATGTTGTACACAGAAGAATAAAAATAATTTAATGAAAATCTGCTTTTGTCATTTGAAAAAGCTAAAACCAAACATAGTAAGCTTGTGAACTGTAAGAGTAGTGAAAATGATTGCAGTCATTGGCTACATCTAGCTCCTGCTTGAAAATGGATGGATGAAAACCATTGATAAAACCAGTGGTACCAACACAGAAATAACCTTCAGGTTGATGTTGTCTAAAGGCATGATTTATTTTTGGTAACGTTAAACATTCTCAGAGGAAAAGTAGTGCAAATTTTAAGTGCTGCAAATTGTGTAAGAAAGTACTAAATTACCTAAAATGACCCCTTTAGTTATTGTACTGTGGTACCATTGGAAAATTAATTTCTTTTAAAACTGAAATAAATAGCGCTCTAAGAAACGCTTAATGTCTATTATTGGTATAAATATGTGTAAGGCTTTTTACTGTAAGTGACATACCTAATTTTAAAGCAGAATAAGCTTCATTTGGTATATATTTTAAGGCAGATTAAGCCTAATTTTGGATGAAATTACTCAGTTACATAGAATTTCTCCTTCACAAATCCCAGTCTAATCTAGATAAATTAATATGTAGCTAGGGTTCTTGTTGACATTTGAAGATGATAACCAGCCACTTCATGTGCCCTCCAAAGACAAGGTACTGTAAGTCAAGGGCTCTTTACTTTTAGTAAATAAAATCCCTGTTAGCCTTTTCCAAAAAAAAAATGAAAAGGGGATTTTTCAGGCTCAGCTTGAGAGTCCATGGATAGCCTGCAAAAAAAAAAAAAAAAGAATGACTTTGAACAGGTGCCTGAGAGTGCAACGTTAATTCTACTAGTTCCTACTAGTATGTCTAGGTTAGTTACTTCTATTTAATATTGTTTACAGCATTGTGATCTAATAAAAACTGATTATTATGGGAAGAGATCCAGTAATCATTTTATGAAACACATCAGAAAGAATGAATGAGCTCACCAGGCGCTGGTTGTCATAGGTCTCGATCAAGTCTTCATCCTCTGTGAAAGGTGGTGGTGCTTTGTCATCCTGCATCTGTGAAATCTGGATATTTAAAGAGATGAAGGAAAGAATATCAAGCATGCATCTACTGAAGTGTATTATGTTTTCATCATAAATTTTGAAAAATCTTATATCGCTCCAGCCTAGTTTCTGTTAGAACTGGAGAGAGAGTGAATGTGGTTGCTACTGTTTAAGTGGCAGAGGACTGGACCTCTTATAGTAATTTTATGCTGCTAATGCTGGGGTTATAAATTTAAAGAAAAAATAAAAATAAATGACTGACCTGACATAGCTGCATTCATATTTTGTGCTGCATTTCTAAACATTTGGATTTTTTTATTTTTTATTATTTTATTTTTTTTTAATTGCTGATAGATTATTACCTTTACATCTGCCCTCACCTATCATAATGTGAGTGTGTCTGAAAACAAATCTAATTTATGTACAATGTTCAAGCAGGGTTTTGACGGTGTTGGTCATGAGTACATTATTCTCTCAGGTACCTTATCTGCCATTGGGTCATCTGAAATCTCACTTCCGGTTTCCATTTTGATATAGAGAATGGCATCATGAACAGTGAGGAAGAGCATGCCTCTGTTTACCATTTCGTCAAAGAAACCCATGGACTCCATCTTCATGATGATCTCATCTGCAAAAATTGCAAGGCTTGAAAGCATTTCTTAAGCGTTCAGAATATTTCAGGGTAAAGATGTTGTGTTTAGAGACTTCCTAAGCTTAGTTTATTAATTTCCTTCTGTTTTAGCATATGAAAATTGTTTATACAGTACTATTTACAGTGCAAAATATTTACAGTCTCTGACACAATCCATACCATCACATCCTGCAATATAGACGTTGACCCCGATGCGTAAAAATTCCTTTATGATCTGTGAAAAGTAAGGACAGATGATGGATCACTGCTTATGCTCTCCTAAACAGTCTTTTGTGTTGTGAGTACCAATGCCTTTTCTGAAACATTCTAAAACATATGAGAAAACATTTATGATGTACCAAATGTTATTTATTCTATGGCAGTATAAGGATTGAGTGGTAGAATACTGTGGCTTGCTACAGATCTTGATGTCTGCGAGAATTAGTACGGTCTTGCTATTTAAGACCTTTTCTATTGTGTTGACATCTCACAACACTAATGTCTGTGCTACATTGAGAATTCTTCCAACTATAGAAAACTATAAGAAACCATTCAAAATGCTTTTTGTGTTTCTAAATATCAGTTTTATCACTTTTTTCTGTCTTGCTATGTGGACCCACCAGTTTAATGGACTTAGCAGCCATCACATCCAGGAAGGAGACAGCAGTGAAATCAAATACCAAGCTGTGGATGTTGACTTTAGGGACTGTTACATTGACGGGCAGTGTGGAAGTCCAGTCCACCTGCACCTCTACTTCCGTTGCCGAAGGAGCCCCACCCTTCTCTTCCTGCTGAGCTCCACCTTCCACTTGTTCTGGTTCCCGCTCACTCTCAAAAGCCTCATTGTCAACACCCAGAGGGGCCACTGGTACCAACCCATTCTGCAGAAGGCGTGGAAAGTGAGGTGAAAACATATTTCAAAGGCAGGGTAACACAAGATAACTCAGAAATGCTGTCATTGTTATGAGTAATCTAATTATAAGCAATCTTAGGCTCTGCTACAAGGTTTTGAATACAGATGATAATATCCATCATTATCGTTATAATGTTCATGCAACTAAACATGTCCAAATTTTAAGTAAATGTTAAATTAAAAAAGCAAATGAGCAAATTAAATGAAACCTAAGGACTTTTAAATAATTATGCTCATTTTGTATGCACTGTGTTCACTGGCTGTTTGTATACCTCAGTGACTTTCAGTTTTCCATTTTTAATTAACTTGTGAATCTTCTTTAGTGCTTTGTTCCTTTTCTTAAACACTCGTACTGCATTAAATCCCACCTGGTGAAGGACACATATGCACATATAAATATCCTGAAAACATCCGTATCATCAGTATATAAAATAATTACTGACAGGAGATGCAAAACAAAAACTGACCAACAGTTCTACTTACGGCGTGTTTTAACTGGTCTCTGAGATATTCAATGTTGGCAAAATATATGGGTGCTGTGCATTTGAAAATCTTCGTACCTGGACACTCAATAATCTGAGAGGGCAAGAAATTGGTATTATGTGTTGTGTAAAAAGATGTGTCTGAGAGATTGGAAATTAAAGCACATAAAATTCTATTTTTTCTTACATTTTTGTAGTCCTTCATATTCTTGTAGATGTCTGTGCTGGGTACATTTCCAAGTGTTGCGCAGGAAGGACTAGAAGAAATTATTTACAAACTAAATTTGCACAATGCACAACTGATTATTACTAAAAGAATTTTTTATATTTCAAAAGAATACTTTTTTGTATGTCAGACTTTTTTGCATTTAATGAAACACTAGTTATAGAATGACAAGGCTACTTACAACTGTGTCCTAATAACCACAGTCCCAAGCTCAAATACTACCCCAGCCAACAAGCCAATATCCAGTCCCAGGATGATGCAGGCAAGACATGTAAACACCCAAATAACCTGTTGGATTGTACACGATTATATCAGCATTTATACTGTTTCATATTTTAGTCAGACTGTAGATATAGGGTCATGTTTGTCTGTTATAATAGAGTTTATCACACACATTGCATGCTGTGAAATGCTCTATTTTGTTTGCAGAAAATTAATCTGTCATGTTTCTGACCTGGCCCTGAAGCACATTTGTTACTGTATAGCTTAAAAATGTAATAGATTTTGTGGGTGTGTTGACATACACAGTCGGTCTTGTTCTTCCTCCACAGTATGGGTATATCATGCACCTGCATAAACATTCCTTTCAGATTGGCAACAATAATGGCCCCCAGCACTGACTGGACATCCAAGAGAACAAACAGAAAGGTAAGTGGTTTATTGCATTATTGTATTCACATATAAGCATGGCTGCTTACATCGATTTTGTACAGATCAGAAGCAAGCCTGAGCAAGCCAAAAAACTCTTTACTGATGATATTTTGCCCATGCTCAAAATATGTTTTCATGATATTAAAGCTTAAAAAAGTCTTGTTGAGACTTATTAAAGTACTGATTGCAGAAAGTATTCTTTTAAATTACATCCACTGAAACATTGACTATGACATCACAACAAAGAGTCACTTTTGGCACCATTGTGTTTAAAGTATCATGCTATCCCCTTTAATTGTGAAGTTGGCACAGGATGGTTGTATAGTTTTCTGTAAATAAGTTCAGTGTTCATTTCTTATTCTGTTCCCCTGTCACATACCTTCTGTAGAGGCTGGAGTAGAGGGCCAAGAGCCACAATCACTATCAGCACTATCAGAGCTGATATTATCCCAGCCACCTGAATCAAGCACATCAGTGAGTACTATTTATTTTAAGATGTATGATTTGTATTTATATAATTTTGTGTTTGTGTATTTCCTTATACCTGAGTTTTCCCCCCTGTGCTCTCTTGTATTGCTGTACGTGACAGTGCAGTGGTGGCCACAAACCCTGAGAAACAGCCACAGAAAATATTGCTAATGCCAAAGGCTATCAGCTCCTATTGGAAAAGATCAGATGTTGGTTAGAAATATAGAGAAATTGAGAGAGATTCAGCTTTTACAGCATGTTCTGTTACTCTGATCTGCATTCCTCAGTGATAGGAGTCAATTTTATCTCGGTTCTAGCAGGTAATGGTGACCTTTGTAAGGTCAGTCAGTGTGTTCTGTCTGTTATGTGAAGGATAATATTTGCATTTGCACATTTTATAGGTGATTATTATTTATTTGTGTACATGCACTCGTACCTGATTGCCATCAACTTTGAGGTCATGTTTTGCTGCATAGACTTTAGCTACTGATATTGCTATGGCATAAGACACCACTGCTGTGGAAAAACTGCCGCCTGCAAAACTGTCAAAGAGTGACACATCTGGCGGCTGAGGCGGAATAAACCTGTTAAATATAAACAAACACACACATGCACACTATAGTGTAATCTGATGTTTTTTCCTTTTACAATTGAAGAAGGCTTGTGAAGGTGCCATCGATGTCATATATTTTATGTCACAGTCATTACGTCAAAGTTATGCAGAATGTTAAAAACATAAAAATGATAAATTTAAATGGACCTTTCCCGCAATACATTTGTCTGGATCACAAAAAGCACAGCGAGACCTGAGGCTTTTGTTGTCACCTGTGGACTGGCTGATTTTCTAACATTAACAAGCAAATCCCAGAGTAAACTGGATGTTTGTGAAAGATAACATTCAAAAAATGGAGAAGGCTCACAAAAACTGGATTACTGAGCTCACTTTATTAGGTTTCTTAATCGGATTTCGAGGCCTTAATTCAGGCTAGGAAATCTGAAAATCCTAAAATGATGAGATTATTAGGTGCATGTTTGAATAATTTTGTCCAAATTACTTGCAGTTAGCAGTCAGGACATGGATAACATGGATAAATGCTAATTGTCTATCAAATATATTACTACAATTCTTATTAACCATATCACAATATCATTGTATCATATGGTATGTCAATCTCACAACATGCTGGTATAGATGATATATTGCCTAGCACTGGAACATTTGTTATGCTAATATATATTATTGAATTCTGCTGTTTAAAAAGTGTATGAACCTAATATCCATATCTTTCTTTGCCTTTCCTAAACAATCAAATCCTTCGTGCCCTGCATAATAAATTCAGACAAAGTTTAACTTTCTTTTCTATGTTGTGGACCAAGTGAAATGCACTCACCCTCTTGGGACTGTGCGAACAATGCCTGCGCCATAACGGGTACTGAGGTCCAATGCATAAGACACACCTGAATCAATGATGGTCTGTCAGAGGGGATTAAAGAGAGCAGTGCTGCAGTTATAATAAAAAATTATGAGTTATAACTCATCCAGAGATTTTTACTTTCTTTCACTGTGCTTTTCAAATTACTTGATCTAAGAATTATTGATATAATTATTGTTAGAACTATTTGTTTTTGTATGAATTAATATACTGTATAACAGAAGGATAAACAGGTACATACCACAATCACTTCAATGGGAATAGGCACTGGAAGCTTTTTCTGAAATTTGGCATTGAACTCTTTTACGAGCATTACTACAATGATGGTAAGCACCCCAGCGATCAGGTCCACCATGTTGGTTTGCTTGATGTTTTTAAAAATGTCACCAATAGTCTACAAAAACAAATGCAAATGAACTAAAATGCAATTTAAGCAATTTTTTTTACAGAATGGATTAATATACTAAAAGCTCTAATGTCACTGACTTGTACAAACTAATTTAGAAATTGGTATTAAGAATTGGTATTATTCATAATGGTAGGTGATGAACGATTAATACTTGAAAGCATAAACAGATATTCTGAATGACCTGAATAAATACCTTATTTAGGGTAAAAGATCTGATTATGCCACTATGTCATGATGCTGTATGGTGAAGATACTTGTGATATCACAAAACTCACATAAAAGAGAGACAGAACGCCATTATAGTTGGCGGTAGGAACGTTAAAGATCAGTTTGAGCTGGGAGACGACCACTTGCAAAGCTGCTGCTGTAGTGAAGCCTCCTACCAGCGGGTCAGACAAGTATCGCACCAGGAAGCCTACCTGGACCACGCCCATGCCCAGCTAGAAAATGTGAAAAAACTGAAATATTTACATGATCACAGACATGATTATTGTATAACATCTGAGTCTAATTTTCAGTCAGAGGATACTCAGCTGTCTCATTTGGAGCGATCATGTGACGCTTATAGTTTCATTACACATAAAACCTTTTGGTTCAAAACTCATGTTTCCAAGGCCTCATTTACACATCATTCTGAGTGATCCGATCGTAAGTAGGCATAGTAATGAACATGGTGCATGTACTAAATGGCTGATCACGTGGTGACTGGAGACTGCCATATGTAAACAGCTGTTCATCTATTCGACCTCATGCCCTCTGGTAAACGCTTTAGGTCCATTAAGTCCCGAACAAACAAATTCAAAAACATTTTTAAACCCCAGAGCCATACAGGAACTGAACACTTCCAAACATACACACTGACAACATCGCCCTTATTGTCTTTTGTGTCTTACTGTCTCATTATGTTTATCTCAGGGCCCTTATTTTATTTTATTGTATGTCTTGCATTTGTCTATTTTATGTTTACTGTTCAGTATACTCCTGTTCTTGTTTTAGTTGTAATTTATTCATCGTCTATGTCTATGTGCTGCAACTCGGGTCTGAGAGAAACGCAATTTCAATACTCTGTGTGTCTTTTACATATTGAAGTATTGACAATAAAACTACTTGACGTGACTGAGCTCAGTAGAAAAGAACTGAACTCTACCTCATCTTATCTTAATACCAAGAATGAACCCAAGATGTTATGGAATTACAGTCCTTGCTCCACTCCTTGACTTTTGTTAACTGACAGCTGTGACATGTTTAATTAAATGTAACGTATATCAACTCTTCCTGTGGTGTTTTTAGTTTGAGCCCAGCTAAACTCTTTTTGTTAAAAGTGAAATGAACTTAATTTTTTAAAGAGATGCATATACATGGTGGCCGAGAAACTGGCATAAATTGGTCTCATACCTGGAACAGTCCTATTAGCACAGTCATTGAGGTAGATATTGAGATTCTCTTGGCATCCCTTGCTGTTACATTCACCAACATCGTTACTGTCCCATTCACACCTGTTGAATTCGCTGCATACAGGAAGTTCTCATCGGGGGCAAGACTGAACACTACAGCTCCCTGCATTAGACAAGTGACTGGAAATGGGCCTGCAAGGAAGTAGAGAGTGGTAAAACAAAGAAAACCGGAAAACAAAGGCTTAACTCTTAGTGTGAATGGAGAATAGGTAACAGCTTCCTAGTAACAAATCTGGCACCTAGCAGGGCCACTTGTTTGGTTGTTTTAGAAATATGGTGAAAAGTAGGGTTCAGACTTCATGTAACTATAATCCAGTGTGGAAGAGAGCCCTACCCACAGATAGATGTCTAGAAGTTCCCAGAATGAAGTAGGTGAGGATTGGGAAGAAAGCAGCATACAGTCCATATACTGGAGGGACACCCACCAGCAATGAGTATGCTAAGCCTGTGAAAACAATAGGAAATGCCTTTGAGCAACAACATTTTTATCAAGGACTGGTAACCTGTTGACAGAGCAGTGCTTACCCTGTAAAGCGCACACCATGCCAGTGGTGACTCCTGCTACAATGTCACCAGGTAGCCATTGTCTCGGCTGATATATTGGGAGCCAGTTAAGGATTGGAAAAAACTTCTTAATTATTTGTGTGACCAGTTTAGGAGAGCATCTGCAACAAGCCAGTTATGGACACACATTAACCGCTAAATTAGCTTGGGAGTGAACAGTAGTGTGTAAGCTTAAACAATTTTTACATAGTAAGAAACCCATTTTTAAGTAATCAGGGAAAATCAAATGCTTTTTAAATGAATTAATAATGGAAGTAGACTCACCTGACAGAATTTCTGAGCTTCTCTTTAACACTCTTAGTCTCCCGGACTTTCTTCTCATTGACATGTTCGAAGGCACGTGTGGAGTAGATGGGCCGGGACACACAGTATTGATTCTCGCCGTCCATCATGTAACCTATTTTTCAAACGTGATTAGTTTGTCATGATCGTGGTGACTTTGGATTTCAAAATACCTACACAGAACTTGTAGTGGCCATAGTAGCATCCATGTACAATTGTTCTATTAAAATTTTATAAGTTTGATTTCAGACCCATTTCTTTGATAACATAATGATGTGGCCTGCTATCTCTGAATTTTTCAGTGGAATATAGGAGTGGGTAGTTGCAAAAGTCAAGGGAAAGACTCCCCTATCTGTGAAAGAACTAAATGAGTCATATCGGGAGGGTTGGGCCACTGTCTTCTGTAAGAGAAGATGAAAAAGAACCAGAAGAGAATCTCCCCCATTACGGCCCAATAAGCCCTGCTTGTTTCTCCACTAGTTGCTATCCACAGTCCTATGTCGCTATTGAAAAAGCTGCACCTGTTGATATAGGAAACCCCTCTGAGCTGAGGAAAGCAATAGAAGCAATACAGAGCCTTTCAGAAGAGGGTTTCTGTTTAGTAAAGTGAGCAGACTTCCTCTCATTTGGACAATGTTCATTCATTAAAACTTTACCCTCTTAAAAAACAAAGGCTTTAAATGGTTCTTTAGACCTTAAAAATGTTGTTTACTCACGCATTGGCTTTACAAAAATGGCTCTTTAAAGAATAGTCCGTAGTATTGCTCCAAAGAACCCCTTTGGCACAATATTAAAAGTGCATGTGATACAGTTTTCTTTCAAATCAGCATAGTTGCACTGCAGTATGTATTTTTTTTTTTGTCATATAATGCAGTTCTAAATACAATTAACTGTAACCCCTAGTATGCTATACAGCGTAACACATTCTGTCAGATGTAGAAAATCTTAAAAAAACATACCTGTTTTAAAGTTTGAACGTCTCACATCAGTTTACAGTTGCAGGAAGAAAATGAGGGTCTCCCATGACGTTTAAAGATAATTTTGAATGCACCGCATGTCTTACATGGATTCCATATATTTAAATGACAGACAGTAGAGGTCCTTTTTCGTCTTGTACTCCTCCTTCCTCTTTTTCTCTCACAAGCCCTTTCCAAATAAGACCTCTGTCCCTGTGTTTTGCGTTTATTTATAAGCAGGGTTGATTTGTGGGAGGTGTGTTTTGGCCACGGTAAAGGAGACGGCTAAACAGTATGACATCATTGTGTCTGTCACTCAGCGTCACTTATACATACTCACAAATGTGCACACCTGTTGTTCAGTTTTTGCTGTTTGAGACACATACAACATCATACAGATGGTGGACTCTTTGTGTGAAGAAAGCCTGAAGAAGAATTCCAACCAGAGTGCAGTAAGGGTTCTGTACAGCACAGAAGTGTAAAGTCTGGGCCTGTTATTGCTGCAGTGGCATCACTCAACTTTGGTTCATTTATATAATCATAAAACGTGCAAGATTATTTTGGATGTAAATCAGCAAATGTCTGAAAAGAAACTGCTCAAACAATACCAACCTAACACACAAATTACCTTGTGAAAGAATACTTTGTGAAAATAAAGAAAGAATTAAAAATGGAATCTTGGCTTGGTCTGTTTCACATAAATGTCCAATAGTTTGACACTATAAGCAAATTACATGTTTTATTATGTCACAAATGTCCAAAAACTTTTATTGGACACTGTGCTAACAATAGAACTTCGATAAGCTTTTGCCCGTCTTCTAAAATTCCTGACAAAATTCCTGACAAATTTTTCCCTTTAAGTATACAAAACAGAATAAAAGTACATGAATCTGAAGTCACTATTTAGCACTATACATGCAAGGCACTTGGCTGTGTGGTGATGATTCTTCATTTTTAAAGTGTGGTGGCTTTAAGTAGTATGTGCTACAGTTTCCTAGTAGGGCTGCCAGTGTCTGTACTTAAGACAGTTTCCTAGTATGTGTCTTTGTGCCTAGTTCTATTTGTAGAGGTGTCCCTGTTTGTGGGTAAGCCGTTTGTTCCATTGAGGAAATGCTTACACAAAAAACAGCTATACAAGCTGTAATAATACAACATTTTTCCACTGTCTGTTACACAAAGCCATGCTGAATTGTCAAAATGAAATACTGGTGTGTTTGTGAGTTAGAGTTATGATTTTTCTTGTTTATAAACAAGTTCGCTCTTAATCCAATCAGGTTCCACTCATTAAAGATGCACTGGCATCACTAAAGAAAGGATAAAACCTGAAATCAAGATTGGAATGAAAGAAAGCAAGAATGTAGAGGCTAAAATACCATTGGCATATTTCAAAAATAAATGTACAGACAGGTGAAAATTTAAAGGAAAAAACAAAACGAAGGAAAAAATAAGTGTCTAAGTAAGGTGTTGGACCACCACAAGCTACCACAGCAACTTCACTGTGCCTTGAAATACATTCTCACAGCTGGTGTTTTGGTAACAGTGGGGCCAAGCATGATGTTGTTACCATGTAAAATATTGTATTTATATATTCTTATTCCTAAGAAAATAATATTTAAACCTTCAGCTTTTGAACATATCAGGTCATAACATAATCATTTACATAATCATTAAACCAGTTGGGGCCCCCTCAGGCCCTGTAGAAGGAGGCATTGTCATGCCAAGAGAGATAATTCCTTAAATCTCAATAATAGCATGAGACCATTCCCTCTAAGGGGACAGAGCAGATAAAAAATGAGGGCAAGCAAAATGTCCCAAAAATTTGTCGCTGGATTATAGGGGGCAAGTATTAAGGCTGTTTTGGCTATTTGGCTGTTTAATATGAAGATTTGACTTTGACTGAGATTTGTCTGTTTAATGTTTTTATATTATCTGGCAATTAGAAAATCCTTCGGCATGCTTTTAAGTGAGTAATTCGACCACATTAAGAAAGTCAAAAGCAACAGATTTATGGGAACATATTTTTAGCATTTAAAAATTATTAAAAGCTCGCTGCGCACAATGGAAGATCAAAAAGATCAGAAAAGGCTTTTCATTACTGACTTTTCATGTCTGATTTGTGGAATAATGACACAAGCAGCACACATTTTATCACTGTATTTCTGTTTAACATAAGCTCTTATAGCTTGTTTTATTTTTACTTTGTTTTTAACATTTAAAGTGACTTAAATTAATAAACATGAAAAAAGGAAGGTTTAAAATAAATCATCTCAAAATTAACCAATTAAATTATTTGAAAATATTTTAGATAATAACAGCAGAAACGTTCAAATGAAACACATGCGATAAGATTTGAACAGATCAGTCATTTCTCTTACTGGCTAAAAGACATGCTGCAGATGTGGATGCCAGCTGTTTCTGCTTTATAAAATACTTATTCATGCTTTATATGTGTATATATGCTGTAGTAAATCAGGCAATATCATTTCATATTGTAACTGTACTATGTAAAGCAAGCATATTAGAATATAACTGTAATATGTAAATCAAGAATGTTATTAGAATGTCCCAAGTGTCATGTAAAGTTGTAACACAGATGACTTGGCATAAATTAACAGTATTGTATATTGTACTTGATCCACAGTGTCATGTGTGTACCAGGAATACGTCATAGAAAGCATTACCACCAGCAATGGACAGTGCAGTGGCTGCCCAGGGGTGCTTAATGTTTGTGAGCAGCGGCATCTGACTAAAATTTTCCGTAAGCAGAGACAAGCGATTCTGGCAAAAATCGCAAATACATTCAATGCTGTGAATGTAACTGCGGGTGGTAATGTTTTTATGATGTCATTTATGCTAAGCAATCTGTACAACAGTGTTATGTGACACTTAGGGGAATCGAAACTTGCCACATGTAGTCTAATAATATTCCTTATTCACATATTACACATATATCACCCACATTCTATAGCTCCTGTGTCTTTTAGCTTCCTTGGGATATGTGAGCATAAGTCCCATCAAAGTGCCTTGTTAACACAACAAAACTGGGCTTGTGATGTTGCTAACTGGACCCTAAAAGACGATAAGTCAAGGTACCTATTCTATCTAGGATTTTCTGTGGCACAGACCCATAAAGCTATCGACCTCAATTGTCAGCCAATCAGTGTACTGGCTGATGGTACTTCCATTCTGTGTTCTCATGGCATAAGTGGCCCACTGGTCTGTCAAAACACATCATTAAGAGGTGCCTGTAATATTTCAGTGCTTGACCATTAGCAGCCCTTCATGGACTTCACAATGATGGGATATGTGTGTGTGTGTGTGTGTGTGTGTGTGTGTGTGTGTGTGTGTGTGTATGTTAAGTTTAAAGAATTACAATCACATTGTGTTTAAATGACTCACATCCTGAGGGTTGAGCTTGATCCCACCTTGCCATTCTAATACATTAGTTATCATGTTGTTATCGTGGTCAATAATTAACTGATAATTTGCTTTGCAATTGTCCTGTTTCCTGTTTGGTAGTTTGAATAAATTTGTTTGCCGTATGCCATGCATGTGACTTACTATGAGGAATTATGGGAATGTTTAGGTAAGTTTAATGTTTAATATTTAAGAGTTTATGAAGGACCTCTGATCTACAGCTAATATCAATATTTCTATGAAACTCGAATGGTATAAAATGGATTGTGACAACACAAAATCTCTGAATTCTTGCAGAATATGGTAAAAGAAAAAATGGCCAGTATCTTAAACTGTCAACACAACACCATGGTATGTGGGTAGGACAAGTTCCTAGTACCTTTGCGTTGCTATTTAAGGCTTTCTGTTGAGGGAACCATTTGCACCACAAACCATACACGGAATGATCAGTGGACTTTCTGGAGCTACCAAGAAAGACAATTAATTTTCTGTGAAATGTTACAAACTCACCACAGAAAGTCAAATAGAACATGCACAACCCACTGTTCAAAGGCTACATGATTACAATCTGGTACTCTCAGATTTTTGACAAATATTTAGAGCTACTTTATCTACTGCTAATGTTGATAGTCTTAGTGAGCATGTAGTTGACACCAGTTGTACGAACATTACCACTCCTAGGGAGAAATTCTAAGACAGGTCCCTTAAACAGAAATCCAGCCTTTTTGGAAAGTTACTAAACAGGTTCAAGGAAACAAAAGCATAGTGAATCTCATGCTTGAGCTGCCCTCTTACTCTGAGATGTTCGTCTGTACACTGTATACATTTCACTGCAACTTGGAATACATCTGCAGAAGGCGTGATAAGGTCTCGTGGGTTTTAGGTAATCTTAAGGCCTTTGCTCCAGCACCCTCTGTCTGAGAGCACTGCAGAAATGGACAATTACATTGTTTCTGCATGTTTTCTGACAACATGACCTCTTGTCTTACAGCACCATCTACTGTTTTAAGATGTTCTAGCTCTGAGACCATGGATGTATAATTCTACTGTATGTGAAACCCTTTCCCTAATCAACAAGTAGTGTAATATTCAGGAGTTTTTAGATGTTCACAGGCAGTAAAGTGTAAAATTACGCATTAGCAATCCACTGATAAAAGGCTTTACAATTGTAATCTGGTAGACTCAGATTTTATACATACTAGTTGATTCAAACTACCTGAAATATCAAAAATGCTGTTGTGATCATGATTGTGGTCATAGCCAGCATGTAAAATAATTACTAATTACAGTCAAATCTGCAAGCACTACAATTAGAGTCCCTAAGTTGGTTTCCTTTGTAGAGTGTACAAAGTGTAGAGTGTAGAGAGTCCAGCTTTTTGGGAATGGTGTTACACAGGTCCAAGGAAATTGGACAGGCAAGTGAAATTTTTCGTTATTGTGCCTTTGGCGTAAAGGAAGACACAGGAAGCATAACGTAACTCTTGCATTAAGCACAGCAGCACGGGAGAACCCCTGCTCAGCACTGGCTGAAACTAGGTCATTGGCTAAAAGCCAGGTCACCTCCAGCCACACACTTATTATACATGGTAGATAGTATATCCACACAAACTACCACACAGTCCTACAAAGAATAGCACAAACGACGCATATCAAGCAGCACATATAGCAGGTGCGATTAAATTCTTGGGACTTTAAGGCCATGCTGTAGTTCACAAGTCTTTTTGCTCTGGGTGTACATACACAATATGTCCATATGCCTGGTACACCTTGCCTGAGCCTGATTGTCCTCAGACGGTATTGTTAATTCTAGTTCTGCAGGTTCTTTTATTTCTCAACATGATGATTATTGCCTTTGAAGCATTCTCAGCATTATTATGTTTATTCAAAGGCACCAATTTAACAGCAAGTTACATGTAAAAACCTTATTTCTTTTAGTTTTCCAGTTTTGTTTTTCAGTCGCATGTGTCCTAAATTTTTATTTCAGTGCATCGCTACAAACAGCTGCTTATCAAACATCATTTGTTTAAAATAATTACATAAGATGTGAACAAAATCATTAAAATAGGTTTGTGATTCAAAGTGTTTCATGCCTCTAAAGGCTTCGTTACATGGTAGTACCACAGCAAGCTATTACTTGAAACAATGTTACAATCAGCTGCTTGATGAGACAGTGAGTTTGTTTACATGCACTTAATACACACATACAGGCACACATACACAAAATATGAAAATAAGAACATGTGTAAGTTAGAAGATGAGAAACATTTAAATTCTTTATTTCATCAAGTATGTGATTGGTTTTAGTATCACTACAAAGTTCTCTGACATTTCGCAACTGCTGTCTTAAACGAAAGGTTATATAAGGTAAACCTCCCTGGTTCAATGCTGCTTGCTTATTTCCGGTACCACAGTCTGTTTTTGTACATGCACATCCTGAGAAATCTGAAAGAAATCAGAATAAGGGTATATATGCGCTGAGAAACCCAGTTACTGAGCAGATGTCTATGCACTAACTCGATTTAATAAATCTATATGGTTCAGATGACCACTCATACAATCAGATAACTGCAGAAATCATATTATAATTGGGTTAAGTAAATGCATTGTTTGCACTCACTATTTTTTGTAATGTACATTTTAGATGTTGATTTTGAACATTCTTAGGTACATTTTGTATGTTTTACTGTTGAGCTATGGATTTAAGACTAACTAAAAGTCATTTTAGTTTCACATCCTTTAGTCTAACAATCTGTAGTGTAGGGTTATATTAGGACAGAGGCGTTGACGGCAGGTCATTTGCTGGTTACCCTGAAAATCTCCCCGTTTTTCCCATACATGCCCAGTTGTGGCCTGTATGTGCCTATTACCACAATTGTAAAATTATAATAAAAAATAAATTATATAATAAATAATTATAATATATTTATAAATATATAAATATATATAATTATAATAATATAATTAATCCAAGTTATTGCTTCCTCTATAATTTGTTAATTTGCACCAGACCCCTTGGAATTCTGAAATGGGTGGTGGAATGTCCTTTTAGAAGTCCAGAACTTTTTCCACTTACTATAACAGGTCTGAATGAACATACTAGCCTGTCTACTACAACAATACCTTACTGCAGCCTAAAACAGCTTTTAAGTTGGACAAGGTGCAAAACCACAGAGCAGGCTGAACTCTGACCACAGAGAAATGCACCGACTTTTACTCAAACATTGTCGAGCTTGTTTGTACGTGTTGGGCCTGCTAACCTTGAAATGGGTAAAAAGTAAAACAGGTTGTTTTGACCACAGCAGCGGTTTGACTATTAGCTGCGTGTATCAAACAGCACTAAGGCAGCTATACTACAAATGGACACTGCCTTAGTCTTAGTAGATGCTAGTAGCAATGTTTGGAAAGTTCATGTGGTGGGATATGAGCAGCGCTTGGCCTGACTTAGCCAAGGTAAAGAGCTAAAGCTAAAGCAGAACGCGTACACTGAAACCGCACCCCGCTGTTGCACATCGGCACATTCGCCACCGGCTTGCAGTCGAGCGGTTCGAGCGCGCGTACGGACTGCTGCGTGACGGACGCACGTGCACAAACATACGGCTGCACTCCAGCATGGGACCATGGATCTGAAGTCCGAGCTGCTAAAGTCAATCTGGTACGCGTTCACCTCGCTGGACGTCGAGCACAGCGGAAAGGTGTCGAAGTCTCAGCTGAAGGTGAGGCAGTGGGGTCTGTTCCACACCAGTTTCACACCGAGTCAACTTCCAGCGTGCAGTCCGCTTCTAGTGGCTTGTCTTCGGTCACACAGCAGTCAGACCCTCATTTAACTTGGCCCTTGGTTTATTTCGCGGAGACCCATGACACTTTATATAGGCTAGAGGTAGCCTACGTGTTTAAAGGGGAACTCCACCAAATTTTTAAAGTTAGCCATGATAAAGTGGATCCGATTTAAATGCGTAAAGTCAATCAGAATGGTAGACAACGATGTGTTTTAGAGAAATATGCCGAGTAAGACTTATTAGCAGTGGTGGTAATGGTAACCAAATGTCTGAAAGTTGGTTTGACATGCTGCCTGATGACCATCGCAGTTTAATGATGGCTGTGTGAGGAAGTTTTGGGTTTGCATGTATTTAATTTCACTTATTTTAAGCTATTCATGGTGTAGTTATACATGCAGGACATTGTGAGGCCAGATAGCCCCCAAAGAAGGCTTGTTTTTATGACTTTGTCTTAGCATCATCAGCATTACATATAAAACCTCAATACACTGGTAGGTTTGCTGGTGGACAGTAAATGAAATGGCTGGATAGTAAATAAATTGACTATAGGTGTCTCTTAAAGACTGATTTTTAAAAGAAATTTTATAATTTTGGAGGAATTCCCCTTTAAAAACTAGCTGGGCTAGCTCAACTTGAGAATGTGTATCCTGAGGGTGTAAGATTCAGCCTCACTGTCACATCAGCACAAAAACACGTCCGTATTATATAAAAGCTGTGTGTGTGTATTCGGTATTTAAGATCTAAACAGAATCTTTCAGAGTGGTTTGAGATTTTTACAGATTCTGATCTCTTTACGGTATCACAAATATAGCCATTTTATTTACTATCCAAAACCACCAGTCAACCTACACCTGCCTTGTGACTTTTATGTGTGATGGCTGTGAAGTTAAAATAGTCAAACATCTGGGAAAGTAAGATTTTGGGGACTATTTTGCCTCACAGCGCCCTGGATGTAACCCTCCACCATGAATAGATTGAAATAAATGGATTAAAATACCTTTCAAGCCAAATATAATTATTACAGAGCTATCATAAAACAACGTGTCAGCAGACATCAGGCAGCGCATATGTAACCATTTAATTTTATAACCTGTGTGGGAGCTTTCAGGGGCATTAAACTCCCGATGTCTGGTTCCTGTCACCACCACTGTTAACAATTCTGACTTGGCATATTTTCATAGAATGGACTATTTCACCTCAAACCACTTGGAATGACTTTGCTACAGGAATCTTCTCAAAATTCCTATAAGAATCTTATAATGCACTTATACAGTAACTATAGTTTACTACAGGATACTACACTGGTCTTATAGACAGTACTATATATTAATATTGACTTATTACACTGCACTATAAGACTAGTAGTGGTATTCATATCTATTGTTTTGTAAGAAGGTGAGGTGGGGGAGGGGGCTTGTTGATGCAAATGACAGTGTTTCTCTGAAAGGCCTCATGTTGAAACAGGTCTGAGTTGGCCAATTGCTTAAAACTACGCAACAACAGGTAGGCGTCCAGACATGCAGTGAACAAGGCAGAGACATTTTCCTCTCTTTTCTCTGTCATACCGATCTGAGGAAAGGAATTCCGTGCATCTCGTTTTTTTTGTAGGAATATGTCAGAATTCACAGCAGATTTCCAGGGTTTTTGTAGGGGAATTACTGATTTGACATTTTTGTACTTGATTAAAATTTTATAAGCTGTATTAAATGTATAGATACCAGACAACATTTTATTGTTGTTTATTTTTTATTTAATATTCAAGTGTTTTAAAATAATAAGTAATGTACTGTTATCATTTATGTATTGTAGTTTCTTAAAAAGTGAAGTGACTTTATTCCCCACATTTCAAATGTGAGACATTCTGGATGTCAGGTTTATTATAACTTAATTCTGGTCACAGAAATTGTACACCCTCCTTCTCAAATCTAGCACCTCTGATTCAATAATGAAGTAATGAAGACCTTTAGGGGGATCTGAATGTTGAAGTCAAGTTTGTTAGATTTGAACTCTCCTATGGTGGTAGATCTCCAGGACCAGGAATGGAAACCCTATGTTCTAGATGTTACATAGATTTAATCTAGAGCAGTGTGATCACCCACATCGTTTTTTTTTTATTTGTCTCCAAACTACTTGAACCTAGGAAGTAGTGTTGTGCTTTCAAGTTAACAGCATTGTGCACATGTATCTGCTGTTGAGCTGATTTTATGTTGTTGAAATCCTTTTAATATTGTAGCTGGTTTTAAAGAAGATCTTTATTACCAGTGTGTAAGTCGAACCACAAAAAAGATCAAGTAAGAATGTCTATGATTAGCAGTTTGTTCGTATGATCCTGTTTGGATGTTTACATCATGAACAATCCCAATATCCTGTAACTGTCTACTGCAGTTGAATCTTCATTGTCAGAAATAATGTTTAAAAACACTTTTTGTTTCTGTTTTAACTAGGGCTGTGCCCTGAATTTTGCGAGTCGAATCTGATTCGCCCGTCCTGGCCGACGATTCAACTATTCGTTCATGTTTTTTCTCCATGTACATTATCTAGTAATCAGTAAATCTATTTGCATACGTTTCAGATCTGATGTCCTCCTCATTTAGAAAGTCAGCAGAGTCACAGGGACATATTTCTAAACTAAAAGAGACGTGGCGTATAATGACTGATCTGAATTGGAGCCTGACTTAATTACAGACTATAGCATATTTATAGCCAGCACGTATGTATGCTAAACATTAGCGGTTATAGTCTTTTTAATTTCACTTTTAATAGCTTCTTCAGTAGGATGACTCTTCGCCTTTCACCTCTCATAAATAATGAACTGCTAAATAAAACCAAATTAAATTATTTTTAGATGAAAAGAAGAATGGTAGACCTGAAACAGTTTAATTATTATATTACCCGTGCTGAAATCATTATTTCCCAGCATATTAAGTGACTGTACTTATCTTTACATAAAAATAATCTTAGCTGGAGACGAATACATAAACATATCTGTTATTTAGTTTCTAAAATAATGGAATCATAATAAAACAAACGTCTTCGGTCTGTTTTTCCTTCACCGCAAACAGCCGTTATGTCTAAAGCGAAAGTCAGCTCTCTCGTTTGAAGCAGTGTTGGATGTCTGACTAAATGAAGAGCAGAATTTGGTTTAATTTGTTCAGATTCTCTTCTTCAAAAGCTCCTCCAGACTTTCCCTGAGACATCGCTCCACCAGTGTTTCTCAGCTTCACAGCTTTAGCTTCCTTCAACGGTGAACTGCCAGCACACGTCACATTGATTAATTTTTTTAGCAAGCGTGCGTCACAGCCCAGCTAAAACTTGAATATATCTA
Organism: Prochilodus magdalenae; assembly: GCA_024036415.1. Taxonomy (NCBI): domain Eukaryota; kingdom Metazoa; phylum Chordata; class Actinopteri; order Characiformes; family Prochilodontidae; genus Prochilodus; species Prochilodus magdalenae. Next base: position 136,430 of record JAMWET010001845.1, read on the forward strand.
TTATCCCCCTTTTAATAATTATTAAAATGTCTTTTTAAACTCTTAAAGTTCTTTTGCATTTTTGTAAGCTTAAGTCTTGTCAATCGACTTGAAGGTTCTCAGTCGACTTCTTAAGGGCAGCCCTAGTTGTAACTTCATCTGGCTGCGTTTACATTACCAGCCTGAAATGGAACCAGTGTTTGTCTTTAATGTGACACTGATCAGGTGTTTTCAAAGCTGTGAACACACACAGAGATATGTTTTTTTACAGGAATGGGTAAATTGTTTCTCCTGTACCCAGCCCATGCAACCTCTATCTCTTCTTTTTGACCTCTGCATGAACGCACTAGACCAGGTGTCGCCTTCTTGCTTGGAATCCATTTCCCATGTGTTTGTTTGCATTGTATTGTGTTCTGCTTTGTATTCTCTGATATGTGTTTAAAGGCACAGTATACATTTCTGGAAAACGATTGTTGATATTTGAAACATATACACCCCGCCCTTCTGTGCTCAGTCAAAATCTCCGCCTCACGAATTTAAGCATGCACATTGCTATTACTAAATGTCTAGCAAACTTGTTGTTTAGATCTTCATTGCCATAAACCTTCCATCTATTCTACTGTTACCCAGCGTCCGCTGTCTTGTTATGGCTTTTTATCCGCTCTTGGTCCTTTTTGCCAGCTTCTTGTTCTAGTTTTTCCATTCCACTTTAAATGGTGCAGCAGTTACATTCAGGAATCAGAATGTAACTGCTTCAGTTTTTAAAGTGGAGTGAGAAAATTTAAACAAGAGGTTGACAAATAAAAACTTCAGCTTTGTCAACTCTCTGAGGTCTCCTCACTATCAAAAGTCTCACTGATGTTAACATGTGAGAGGAGCGTCAGATATTTCTACGCCTTGCTCAAAGCATTTCTGTAATCACTCCGCTCCAGCTCTGGGTTTTCTATTTCCTGCTTCGTGCTTGCTCCTCATTCACACATCAGAGAAATCTCTTAGCTCTGTGTCAGGTCTGAATTATATCATTTATGGACTTAATTAAATGAAGAATTTGAAAATGAACAACACAAGACTAAATAGAATGGCTGGAAGACTGTTGTGTGGCTCAGCCTGATTTCCCAATTACAGAGCCAGGGCTGTGATTTTTTTCCCCAGCGCGCACACAGAACGGACAGCTAGTGGACCGTAAGGAGATATTTACTAAACCGGACCAAAAAATTAGCGGTTCGAAATCACATACTGCACCTTTAATATGCTCGTTATATCATGTATAAATAATATAACTATAAATAATATGCTATTTATATATTGACTTGGTGCTTATAAGACATGCATGATCATTTAATAAACTTGAAACTAAAGGCAGATTTGAGTCACTCAAACACACAAATGTGTACCACTGAGGCAGAAAGATTCAATCTGAGCTCAAGACGGATTGTAACCTGAATGCAGCCTTTGTTAAAACGGACACCAAATCTGCTGTCCTTAGCTGGACACAGATGTGTCTAGTTGAGGGCACACTGTGTGGTCTGTAACACATCAGTTTTGAGAGTGTTTACATGTACTGATGAGTCCTCTGAAAGAAATTACCTCTGCAATGTCTAGAAATGGGTTCAATGTGACGATGTGGAGCTTTAACTTTGCCTTGTTCTTTTTGTTCATGTGTGTCACAGGTGCTCTCCCACAATCTATACACTGCTCTGAACATTCCCCATGAACCTCGGGCCTTGGAAGAGCACTTCCAGGATAATGACAATGGACCGGTGTCCAGCAACGGTTATATGCCTTACCTCAATCAGTACATTCTGGCAAAGGTCTGTTATGCTTACACTGTCTTCAACAATGTAAAATTAACTAGACGATAGATGTATACAGTGGCCAAATATGAGAGTGCTGTATAAATTCATAGGTTTTTATGCAGTTTGTAGAGCAATAAAACATTTTACAGGTGTCTAGAACACTAAATAGAGCTCTAGGTGATTGCTGTTTTGTTATGTAGATGTAGATGAAAGCGGCACAGTACTATATTAAAACTGGACATGCCTCACATTTGAAAAAAGTGGGGATTAAATTCCATTATTCAAGTTCATCAACCATAATTTAATAAATTCGTAATGGTTCCAAATAATAATCTCCAGAGTGTGTTTGTTATGTATTCTATTAAATTACAGTCAATACAGTTATTGCTAAATAAAATAATCCATTTGTCTAAAAGAAGTGTACGATTTGCCTGTTATGCATACATTAAAGATCATGTGAGACCACAGAAAACCTCCCAGCTGACTATCACTATGCAAATTTTAACATCAGAAATGTATACACTCATCAACCAAAGAGTAGTTGCGCCCAGAAGGAAGTGCCGGATTGCAGTGCTATTGGGAAGGAAGATAAAGGTTGCCTGGAATAATAAATGATGATAACTTTAGACTAATACTGACATTATTTACTGATCTCTAAGTATGGTGTCAGGCCACCATGATGCAAAATGCAGACACTGGAGCTGTAGAGGTTTCTAATAATGTCCTGTGATAACCCATTCCATGCATCTTAAATAATCTCACACAGTTCCTGCAGATTTTGTGGTAGGGGTGGAGGTGGAGTGACACCAGGCCTTCTGGACGGGTGAAAACAAACCATTCATCTTGGTTGAAGTCTTTATTATGCTGATGTGGTGTTAAGGGCAGTCGTTGTAATAGTCTGTGTGCATGTAGTCCTGCATCGTGCAACCACCTGCCAATGGTGCTGACACTAACAGGATGATTCATGGAGGGCATCACTGCTTACTGAATGTCTGCAATCGTGTTTGTTGGGTCAGTCAGGTACGGTGGTTTTGTCACATATGTGAGTCACTCACAAACCTACCCACCAAGTTTTATTCCTGTGGGTTGAGTCCTTCTGGATGCAACTATTTGTGCAACTATTCTTTTGATGAGGAGTGATTATGTATACAGTACATAATCAGATACAGTATTTGGGGATAAAACTTTTTTTTTACTTTTTATAAGCATCTGCTGTTACACGTATCTATTCATAGTTTGTAAAAGAAACTGTTTCTTGTTAATGAATTTCAGTTTGGCTGGTATTTCTTGTGTTTGTCCCGATACCCAGGCCACTGAGGGTACATTCAACAAGGAGACATTTGATGAACTGTGCTGGATGTTGACGGCTAAGAAAAACTTGAAGCCCACTGTCTCTCAGGGCTTGTGTTCGCAAAGAGACTGCTTCAAACTCTTCTGCCTGTTCAATCTGCTGTCTGAGGACTGTTACCCACTCGTCATCATCCAACCTGAGGTTTGTGTGTGTGGGAGTGTGTGAGAAAGAGAGAAACCACGAGTGTTAGAGAGATAAAACGCTACATGACGAATAACTGGCTGTGTTCACCACTGTTTTAAAATAGTAGAGTTCTCAGTTCAGATCTTTCCAGTCCATGTACCTATGTTTACAGCACCCTGCGTGAAACCTTCCAACACACAAACACAAAAACTTTATCTCAAACAGCATCTTTGACATCAGGCAGCGTAGCTATTCCATGTACTCATTTTGTATGAGTAAACTTTAAAGATAAAGGCGTCTGGTTCCTATTACCACCAATGTGAATGATTCTGTTAAGCCTGGTAAGTAAATTTAGAAACATCAGTGGAATTCCCCTGTAAGTGATGCTGAATAAGCCCACAGATGGAGTGGTAATCTGAGTGTTCAAAAGAATTATTTTATGGATGAGAGATTTGATTATAGTGGGCTGCTTTAAGTTGGCTGGATTTTTACTTTTATCTCATGTGTGTGATGTTTAAGTAGGCCCTTACAACTGAATGCACAGACGTGTAAAAGAAAAGATGTAGTGCACATGAACAGGACACCCAAGTCTGATTAAACAGCAACACTAGTCAGGAAGTTGAAGGGGAGAAAAATAAGAAGTACAGTCATATGGCTTCCTGATGATTACCCATGCACTGTTGATTTCAATCTACCAGAACTGCAGAGTGTGTGTTGCAATTTGATGGTCTGTTTGATAAATGTTCAAATTTGGGTCCTAAGCGTTCTACGTGGTTTCAGTTTTCAGATGTCTTCCTAGACTCCATCTTTGCACTTTCACCTTTCCAATTTTCATACACTAATGTCAAACATTTGAATCACCTCTATGGCCTCAGCTGGAGTACCTGTTGAAGAAGATTTCCACTGCAATGGCTCAGGAGTGGGATGGAAAGCTGATGGAGGTCCTGCTTGAGCAGGAGCCCTCTCTGCAGGATGGCCTATCTGTGTGGGTGTTCTTGGAGCAACTGAGCGCAGGATACCTCATGCGGGTGGAGAGCACGGAGGCCTTCAGCCTGGCCCTAGATGAAGTCTTCATGGAGATGTACCACAATGTACTGAAGAAGGTGACTGAGACATATATGTAGACATAGAGCACATCGTGCTCAGAGATGTACAAAAGCTCAGGCCTGTGTGACTGTATATTTAGGGGTTATGGGATGGCCGTGTTGTTATTTAATTTACAAACTTTATATTTTTTTATACATTTTGCTGTACTGCCTGGCTGGCCAGCCTACAAAGGTCAAAGTCACTAACTGGCTGACTGACCAGAAGACTGTTCAGAAGACTGACCAGAAGACTGGCTGACTGACCAGAATCCCTGACTCTTAATGATGTGCAAGCGTTACTTGAGTCGAATGTAGGCAATAACTCCTATACCCTGCCGATACAGATAAAAGCAGAAATGCCTTTATTAAAACACCTTAAGGACAATGACATAATAGGTCAAATACAGGTGTATCTTCATTTCTGTTTTTTCTTCATCTTGCTGTAAGCAGCATTATTGTCCTATGACCGCTTGCCCATATGACCACTAAGTACTAATGGAGGACCTACATATAGATACGTGATAACTGGTAACAGCGAGGAACAGTGTGAATTAAATAAACACTACAAGAGCAGAGTGTACACTGGACTAGTATTTCGATATGTCAATCACTATTTTAAGATTATTTTCAAGGGTTCACCATGCTAACTATATCTAGCTTGGGCACAGATGATGCCTCTTTTATCATTATCAAGAGTCTCTTCTAATTGTACTGTTTATAGAAACAACTTGATTCTTGTCTTTTCATTATATGAAATGTTTGTGCTGGTAATGCAATATAGTCAGAACAGTGACACTTTAGAGATTATGTTCTCTTGAGGAAATTACGAACTACTCATTCATTGTCTTATTTCCATTGTCTTTTATCTCTCTCTCTCTCTCTCTCTCTCTCTCTCTCTGTCACTTCTAGGGTTACATGCAGAAAAAGGGTCATGTGCGTAGGAACTGGCAGGAGCGCTGGTTTGTGCTGAAGCCTGGCATTGTGGTCTACTATGTCAATGAGGATCTGAAGGAGAAGAAAGGGGAGGTGCAGCTGGATGGGAGCTGTGTGGTGGAGGTGGGTTGATATATCACTATGGCTTCTGTAGGAGATTTTTTCTTCCTTCTTATCATTTGTTTTAACATTGACACATAGTATCACTGATGAAAAGCCCCCCTCCCACATGTGGAGGCCTATAAGACCTGCTAAGCAAACAATGTTTGGTTTCCTATTAACAGAATTGAACAAATTTGAGTAGAAAATGGATAGCTAGACAATTTTTTAGTTAATGACATGTATTCAACTTTCCATTAAACGGATGAGTCTGGTACAACACTGATGCTTATCTTTACACACGTAAACATGTGTAGTACTTAAAACTCTGTTCAGTTCCATCAAATATCAAAGGAGTTTAGTAATGTTGAGATTAATAACTGGCTCAATACATTGGTTTATCATTCTACTCAGGCTCTAGCATTTGTGCCACTACTGGTAGACCTGTATGACCGTACTCTTCCAAACACCTGCAGATTCAGCCACTTTCTTCACATTGTGGTCACAACCAAATACAATCAGTCCTTTTAGCCAATCAACTCCACACATGAAATGAGACATTCACTGCACTGTACCACTTCTTTTCAATCTATGAATCCCGGCACTATCGATACCCCGTATTCATATAGCTTCAAAGGCATACCGTAACTGTGTTATGTAACTACCAGATCATCCCAGATAAGGAAGGGAGGCGCTGCTTGTTCTGTGTGAAGACTCCAGCCAGGACCTACGAGATGAGTGCTCCAGACCAGAAACTGAGATTGGAGTGGATTCAAGGTGAGAGTCTGCTACTAAAATCCGCTACTCAAAATATTTTGTAAATATTTGTGAGTGTTATCTGGAGTGTGTTTGGCTTTGTGTGTCCCGCACTCTTGTGACTGCTATGGGTGCTCCTCAGTTATGCAGACAGCGATCCGGCTGAAGGCAGAGGGGAAAAGCTCACTGCATCAAGAGCTGAAGTTGCGCAGGCGAGAGAAGCGGGAGTTCAGCCAAAGCAATAGCCAAGGTGACCACAGCAAACAGAACAGTCAGAACGGAAGCCAGAGCGTTCAGAGCAGCAGCCAGAGCGGCCCGAGCAGGCAGAACAGCAACCAGAGTGTTCAGAGCAGACCAAGCAGCAGGAGTGAACCCCCTGCCGAAGTGGAGCAGCATAGCTCTGGCACACAACATGAGGAGCCAGAGAGCAAGGAGCCAGATCTAGAAATCATAGATATCATCCAAGTAAGTGGGAGTGAAAAGAGAGATGAAGGAGAAATCTGATGCATTTGTTTTTGGTTATTAGTTTCAGTTTGATTGAATTTAAAAGTTTTCTTAAAATCTCAAACATCAAGAAGATTCTATAAGACTGTATTATTTTAATATGTTCAGGAATTGAACCCTGTTAAGCAATTAAAAAATTCAAGCATTAGTTTTCCATGGAAGGTAGCTTAATGGCAGTTTACCATGGGCCTGTAAGGTGTATGACCAATTTGTATGGTATAAGAATTGTGGGATAAGTGACAACATCAACATCACCGCTTAAATCAAACATTTTACGATCTTTGCTGAAGTGCAACCCAATAAATTCTTCTATAAGCGTCTCCATATTTATGTGCCATATGGATTAGTTACACACGGCATCAAAAACTGAAAACCTTGGTTTATAAAGGGTACACACATCGCTGCTGCCTGCATAAACTTAAACTCAAAACCAAGCCATCAAAAGCCGAAGTTGGCTATGGTTGGAAATTTGCACCAAGAAAGCAGCCCACTCCCAAAGTTTGCTCCGCCAGGTACTCCTTAAAATTTTCCATTTCAACTGAAATGTTGCTGCAGTTACATTCTGGCACCTGTAACTGTTGCACCCATTAAGGTGGAATGGAAAATTTGAAAACGAAGCTGGCGAACAGGAAGTCAGTTTTCAGCCTCACTCATGCCTTTAAGCTCAAAAACAGAAGTTTGAGAAGAGTTTGTTGATACCAAACCTGATAAATCCAGTAAATGTATCAAAGCTGACGTTCGAAAAAAACAACACTGCAGTGCCTTCGCTATGAAGGTTCTGCTCAACATACACACATTTGCCCAGACAACATAACACACTGAAAACAGGCAGCTGAGATGTACAAAGACATGAACATAGCAAACCTAAAAACCTAAACCTAATCATCAGAGACAAAAACATGCTGGCACATGGGCACAAACTACGTTTATGGTCCGTTCATGTTTCTGTCTATGATGTAGCTACCGTACTATTGGTTGCAGTTTGCATTAACATTTACATAAAGCCTGATTCAGCATTGTAAATACCAAACTCCCAGAAAACTGACAACAACGAGCTATGTTTGGTAGAAAATCCCATACTCTACATGCTGAGGTCTCACTTTCAGGGTGCCCGGATTCATTTGTTAAATGCGACTGGAGCTTCATATTCAAACTGTGGTGCTCCGATAACTCTGAACTCCTGAGGGATAGTAACTGCAGTGCAGGGATTAGAGGGCTGACAAAAGAAGACCTTTCCCCTATTTGACTCGATATGGCTGTGATCAATCTGGGAAGGCACAGTTGGTGCATTGGAGTAAATAAATCTAAAGACAGCCATTTAGAGACCCAGAATTACTTAGTGGCCCCTGCAATTAGACCCAGGTAAACCTGTGCATTAAATCACTCTGCGCATGGGATTAATATAATCTGGGATTACGTCTATGATTGTTTTCATAAATGACATAAAAGGCACTGGAAATCTTACTAGTGTGGGAGCTCACAGTTCATAAACGTTATAGATATTGCGCTTTGGGACAGCAGTAAAAAAATCCCACTGCCCCACTTACCCATGTAAAATTAATACTATCTAAATAAATCATTAATCTACAATAAAATGTTTAAATGCTCAGAACATTTTATTTTGGTCAGATATTGAGAACAACTTGAATATTGCAATAATGGATTAGAATGAATTCCAACAAAGTCTATGCTGTTACAGTGCTGCTGTGTTTTCACTCCCTGTGTGTATATTTGTGTCTCAGCAACACCTGGAAAAGGAGGCACAGCGCAAAGAGGAGGAGGCGCTGGAGAAAGAGAAACAGAAGGAGAGGCAGCAAGAGCTGGAGAGACAGCTACAGGAGGCTAAAACCGTGAGATTTCTTTTTCCTGTTCTTTTCCTGTTCTTCCTTGACTTCCTTGGCATTTTCAGTGTGTTCTTTCTAAGATTGAGCTTACTGCTCCATTTTCTGTGAAGACTGCCACCTATAAATAAGACTAGGTAACACAACGTGTTTCCTCTAATGGTCACTTACTGGAATACGTTTTTCAAGCCTGTTTGTTGTTGTACTGGCTGTTGCCCAGGCCAGGGAGAGCATGGTGGCTGAGCTAGCTAAAATGGAAAAGGAGGTACAGCAGCAGAAGAAGAGAATCCAGGAGCTGGAGCTCACTCAGCTGAAACTGGAGGAGGCCCTTAACTGTCAGATTCAGGCACGATTAGAGGACGAGAAAATTCGGCATGAACTTGAGAGGTTAGCTGTGGAGACACTCTCTTTCTCACTCACCACTTTCACACACAGGCCAGATGGATAGAAGCAAGCACTTTAAACTCCATCAGTTTGCCAACAGCCAACACAGCACAAACCTTTGGTCCTGTATAAGGATGCACACTTCCTATCTTTCATGACTTTGATTAGTATTATAGTAGTTACACTTCTGTCCCAGACGATGCCCAGTAGTGTCCCAGCTTTTCTATATACCTTATATAAGGTCAGGTTTAACTGTAGGTGCTAAACAACTACAGTAACACAAAGAAAGGACATACTCAGAAATGTCTTTGTGTGTATCACAGGCAGCTGGAGGAGGAGCAAAAGAAGCTCTCTGAGTTTCTACTCCTGCAAAAGCCATTGGAGACTATTGCTCCTGCAGAGAAGAACAAGGAGCAGTTGCTGGAGCCTCTAAAGGATGAGGAACACACAACCCATTCTGCCTCCTCTTCGTCTTCCTCCTCTTCCTCTGCGCCTACTCAAGCCTGCAAACCACAGCCAACACATTACTCAGCCCCCCAACCTACAGGAACAGCTGAGACCCATCAGTACAACCTAGAGGTAAAAGAAGTGAAAAAAGTGACGGAATTTTAAAGAAAGAAAGAAACATTAACACATACACATTAACATAAGTGCTTGTTTGTTCTTTCTGCTTTTTAACTTTATTCTTCTTACTGTACTTTCAGAAAATGTCAGACAGCCATGCTAAAGCTCAGCACATGAGACAGTGGAATGTCCAAATGAACCGTCTCATGAAGCCCATCACACCAGCAGGTAACATGTACACAAACAACAGGACTGCACTTGACTTTTACTTTCTTACAAATGTAAAATGCAGTAATTGTATTATTATAATTCTCATGTTGATTCATTACGGACTCTAAGCTTAATGTCGCTTACCTACTGATAACCTGATTTAGGTTGTCAAAATATCATAATTACTCTTTTAATGCCGGTAATATCGCCTGATAAGGACATTTGTCAGCCTCTTGTTTGCGCTGCAATTAGATTTTGGCATCAGAGGCATTATAGTAACAGCTGCCTCCTTTAAGTGGAGCAGAAAAAAAAATAGCTGGTGAATAAGAAGCTGGGTGTAAATGCTGCACTATTTTAGGGGGAATAGGAAAAACATACAAACAAGAAGCTGGCAAATAAGAAATTTACTTCAGCCTTGTAATTTTAATAATAATAAGGTAATTTTAATTATCCCTACTGCTTTTCCACATGATTTGATGGAATATGTACTACATATTTATGTTAATTTGCATATAATTCATATTACCTGGTATTATTTTCTATGGTTTTATTTTAGCGATGCTATATATTTATTGATGCAACAGCACAAAGGTGGATTTGAAAGGAACTAATGTCTCTAAGAAACATCTGTAATAGCTACATGATCCCGGCCCCCCATGAATAACCACACCCATCCAAATACTGCCTTATGTTACAGAAATGTTTGTTTCAAAAAATAATGCTTGAAACGAGCAAAACTGAACAGGTTAATACAACTTAAAACTGAAAGAGTAACCCAAGATAATCTGACAACATTTAAAGGAACACCTATAATGAGAACTATTCCATATTGTTTTTGTTAAGTATAATGGACTTATGCTAAATGATAGATCACCAAAGTGGATTTGTTGTCTTTTTCATGTGCAGATAAGATTGAGCGTATGCCAATAAAGCCGAACTGCCCCAAACACGACCAGGCACTCACCAGCACAGAGTTCATCACCAAGTACCAAACAACCAGCGCTCAGGAAACAGAATTCTCAGATGGCCAACCGCCAAACAAAGACGAGGAGGCAGGCTCCCAGGAGTCTGATGAGGAGGAGCCACAGATGAGGACAAGTTAGGGGATACCAAAGTTTAAAAGTTATATTGTTGCAGGCTTGCCGTGTCTTGCAAAAGAATGGACTGCAGTTATCAACAAAATCCAGTCCTTACATCTAATTCCACATAACCCAGTATTTAGTATGTCCAATTTCATTACTATTCTATTTTTCAGGAATGTCATGCACTCTGCACATTTATTGTTACAGTGCTTGCCAGCTAGACTAGCTGTTGCGTCCATATATCTGTAGCTTTATACAACAAAATGATACAGCCGACTTCAGACTGTAATTTTTAAAGGTCTGAGTCTTGAAATTAGAACACAGGTGTGCTGTAGTGCTCCAGTATTGCTCCAGTTGCTTGTATCTTGTAATTTTGTTGGAGATCCAGTAGAGGGGGCCCTTGTTCTTTGAATGGTTGTGTCATGACGTGACGTGACCTGAAAACACTTTTAAGTGTAAATGTTCTTGCTAATCTATTGCACATTCAAAGCTTTTATGCCCTTCTGCATTCTCTATTTCTCATGTGGCTTTCGACTTGAGTGAAAGGGAAGATCCACTGAATTTCCATATGATTAAATGATTAAGATGTGAACGGAGTCATTCAGAGTGCTTTGATATGAGATACGCCACAACAGTGGTGAAGATAGGAACCAGACATCTGAAGCGTTTAATGCCTGTGAAAGCTCCCTTACAGGAGGTTAGTACATGAAATGGTTATGAAAGCACTGCCTGATGTTTGAGAGCGTTTATGATAATTCTGTGAAGGTTCTGGCCTAAAATGTATGTTTAAAATCCATTCATGATGGAGATGTATGTGCAAAGTGTTATAAGGCCAAATATTTTATTCACATGTAAAATAAAAAAATCTCACCACACATCAAACCCCTCTGAATGACTCTGTTTACATTGCAGTGCCTTTAAATCATGCAGGAAATTAGTGGAATTCCCCTTTAAGTCAATATTTAGAGAAATTTTTTTGTGTTTTAATTGAAATGTTTATTGTAAATTTGATATTAATATTTTAAAACAGATTTTTTAGTTATATTTCTAGTATTTGAATATTTGTAACTTTTGCATTTGGGTAATATAAGAATTTAGAAATGTAATTGCTATAATGTGATGCAATCTGATGAGTTTAGTATAAAGGGAGGATCACAGTCTTTTGACCACCACGCTATTTAATTTAGAAGTCAGAAATTCATCTTTTGTTTTGTATGATTTTTAAATTCATAGTAAAGATACAAACAAGAAACGTTTGCATTCAAGACCCTTTATTTTTTGATACGTGTCATGTGTAAAAGAACTTTGAGGTTCAAGGCTAGTGAGTCAGCACTTACATGTGATGCTGCACTCACATCAATAATGCATTATTGATTAGTTACCTTTCACCAGCTCCCCTAAAAGCTATCAGCTGGTGAGATAACAAGGAGGTCCTGGTACTGTATAGTGGAAGAACAACTGTCAACTGTTGAAGCGTGAGATCTGCCTCAGCCTGTTCTTTGTGCTGGTGATAATGTTTTGCCCCACGAGTGCCAAATCAAGCCCTTCCAGAAACAGGGATGCCCCTCTTCAGTGCTACACGGTGAAAATAATTGTGTCGTCTATATTTGGCTCTGCGGAGGCCAGTGAGTAAGTGGGGCTCAGTTTGTGGCTGGGAGACATCACTGTGGAGAAGATGAATGATGCCTTTCTGTGTTGGTTTTGGGTAGTAATCAATAGCCTGACTGTAAATGATCTTTGAGAATGAGCCATGGCTGTGATTTTTCCAAAACGGGATCTTTTCCGTTCTGGGTTGGAATCTTTCTATCTATATGCCTACAGACTGAGTGGCATTGTACAGAATCTACAGACGTTTAGGGCCACAACATTTGCCTAGTCTGTTATGTGTGTTATTTTTAACAACTGATCGCTCAACATTTTTTTATGTGCCTGGAAACTCTGAGAACACTGTGGAAGACGTATTACCCTTGTCTAACTCAGCATTAGCACCAGCCTTCACCACACAACCATTTTGTGGCTTTGTAGCTCAAACTTACAAACTTGGAAAGACCACGTGCCAGTTACAATCCAGTTTAGTGCCTCGAGCTAGTGAGACGGTGGAGCGTTACTTTCACCACGCTGTGTCCAGGAAGACTAATGTATCTGTCCTGTGGTGGGTATGCTCATTATGGGAACAGTGTTGTTCTGTGTTTCAGTGCTGTGTTGTTGTGTAGGTGGTGCCAGCGTGCTGTGGAGCGAGTGTAAAGTTGCTGTATCATAAAGCATATGTCCGCAGTTATCAGATTTAAAAGGGCGAATATGAAGAAAAATATCATTTTCCATGTGTTTTTGTTTATAATAAAATGAACTGATGCATCCTACACGCCTGAGCACATGTACTGCATATATGACAATTAAGGCTTGTTTAAAGCCTCAACAACCCTCCCCATCCACCTATTCATTCCTCAGCAGTTTAGCTCCGCCCACTCATGCTGAATTTATAAGGAGTGTTTTGGACGGGACTGCTTCTTTAAAATGGGCACAATACCGGGCAGCCAATCAAAGTACATATCAATCAATCAATCAATCAATCAACATTTATTTTTATAGCGCTTTTTACAACAGACGACATCACAAAGCAGCTTTACAAAGAATCTTTACAAAGAATCTGTTTGAGCCCCCAACGAGCAAGCCGAGGGCGACAGCGGCAAGGAAAAACTCCCTTAGTTAGGAAGGAAGAAACCTCAAGAGGAACCAAGACTCAAAGGGGGAACCCATCCTCCTCGGGTCAACACCAGATACAAGACAGCACTAGAAAGGAGAGTATAGTGTCTGATTAGTCTGTAATTATGTTGGTGGTTCATAAGATGGGTCAGCAGGCGCAGGCCAAGCTTCCACAGTGCTGTCAGAACAAAAGTTAGTATCTCTTTTTCTTGCAGTAATGTTTTTATTTCATTTTTAATCAAGGCAGGAGAATGAGAGACAGAACTGTCCCCAACCGCAAGACAACATGGTGGACAATATGAACAAACACGTGCAAGAAACATTGTCATCCACCCTATCGTTTTACCTCAAAGGGAAGAATTTTTATCATTTGGTTATGCCAGACGCTATTGGGGATGGTTTGCCAGAAATCCGCTTCATCAGGGTACATTTACTAGCAGTGAAAAATCATTTATGAGTGAGCTGAACTGGACATTACCATTATCCTTGCCTCATATGAAAACTAGGGGTCGCTCTCTCTGACACAATTAATCATCTTTCCTAATTGAAATATCCTTCCTAGTCTCTATTTAATCATCTGAAAAATGCTGATGATTTTAGGCCGTTTATTCAGGGTATAAGGTGTGCTCTGTGAGTGATGTATAAATAACCCAATAACCCAAAAGTACATTTTCCATGGTTTTATAGTACCTGTTGCATCTTCCCTTCTTTGTGGTTTACCAGAATCTCTTCATCCTGCAGATGGCTTGCGAGTAACATAGTATAAACTGATGATATAACATAGAGTAAGACTTTCAGCAATGCCTATGGGCTTGCATATGTTTTGATTTGAGTTATCATGATATCATTACAGAGAATATAATATCCTTCATTATAAAGTCTCTCTGATCTAGAAATTTGTATGGATGGCAAACTGAAATTTACTTGTAGCTGCTGACAGTTATGTATTGCTCTGATAAAAACCTGGATAATACTGAATGTGTACCACTCATGAAAAACATTGTTGTGCATGCCTGGAGAAAAAAGCTTTTTTCATAATATGTGGAATTAGATCCAGTTATCACAAGGGAATACCCCACCAAACTTTTTATGTACTGTAAATTGGAAAAGGATTTCAGTTTTCATGAGGTATGACTGTTTGGAGAATACTGTAATCCCCCATTTCCAAAAAAGTTGGGATGCTGTGCAAAATGTAAATAATAACAGAGTGCAATGATGTACAAATTCCTGTAGCTTAAATTGTGAATAGTACAAATGCAGCATATCAAATGTTGAAACTGTGAGTTTTAATTGCCTTTTTTCAATAGAATAATTTTAAATATGATACCAGCGACACATTTCAAGGAACTATGTCATTTTTACCACTGTTCTCATCAGCTCCTCTTTCTAATAACACTCCTGAAGCATATAAGAACTGAGGGGGCCAACTGCCGTACTTCTGAAAGTGCAGTGTTTGTTGTAAGAATGTGGTTTGGGTTTGTCTTTCTGGAATGAGTAAACCCTTCCCTGAAAAAGACGTCATGCCTCAAAACCCGCATATCGCTCAGCATTAATGGTGTCATCACAGATGTGCAAGTCAGCCATGTAATCTGCACTACTGCTGCCCCATACCTTCGCAGATGCTGGCTTTTGAACTGTGCACTGATAGTAAACCGGACGGTTCGTCTCGTCTTATACTTGGAGGAGGCGCCCTCTATAATTTCCAAAAAGAAGTTCAAATTTTGATTTGTCGGACCACAGAGCTCTTTTCCACGTCACCTCAGTCCTTCATAAAAGCTCTGGCCCAAGAGAAGGTGGCTGCGTTACCGGATCCTTTATATGGTTTAGGCATGGATCCTGTTTCTTCTTTGCACCATAGAGTTTTAGCTTGTATTTGTGGATCCAGCGACAAACTGTGTTTACAGATGATGGTTTGGGAAGTGTTCCTGAGTCCGTGCAGTGATTTCCACCACAGAATGATGTCTGTTTTTAATGCAGTGCAGCCTGAGTGTTCGAAGATCACAGCCATCCACTATTGGTTTTGGGTCTCGTCCCTTGCATACAGGGATTTCTCCAGATTCACTGAATCTCTTAATGATATGATGTACTGTAGATGATGAAATCTCCAGGTTTTCTTTTTTTATGCTAAGAAACGTTATTCATGCACTGTTGCACTATTTGCCCATGCAGTCTTTTTACGTAGCAGTGACCCCTCCTTATCTTTAACTCTGTATGACTCCGCCCCTCTGGGAGGCTCTGTTATACCCAAGTTAGTTAGTTGTGAGATATTCCACCAGGTGTACATTTTTTTCTTTTGCTGCCCAGGGCTAATTTTTGTAAAACATGTTTCCGGCATCAGATTAAGTTTTTTATTATTTAATTGTTATTATGTTAGAATATTGTCAATTAAATGTAGGGTTAAAATGATTCGCACATCATTTATTTCTGTTTGTATCTATATTTTGCACAGCAGCCTAATTTTGGGGTCATATAAGATGGGATGAACAAACCAATATTCTGAATTTGTTGGTGATGTTGAGACCAAACAAACCAAGACAAATATACACTTTTGTTCCTACAGGGTCTTATAGCGCTTGTCCAGTATACAGATAAAGAATGGCTGATGCTGATGGTTCCAATTTTGTGGGACATGGCTCTTTAACTCCTCAGCATCATGATAACTCAAAATTCCTTTGTAGGTCCAGGGATTCCGGCTGGTAACTTCAGCAATGCGTTTGGCCCGTGATACTATGTCAACAGTGCTGAATAGAACTCCCTGTTTGCGAACACGTCACATTATCTGGGAGCTTCCCGCTGCCTAAAGCCATTTGTAAGGCAAATGGAGAGTTTGTTGAGCAGACATTTCTAGTGGCAGTCTGATTGCAATTTGGCGACGTGTGAGCTCAAATGTCACAAGTGTTCGTCTAAGAAAAGAAGCACTGACAGAGAACATAAACACTGGGATATTTGTTCCTAAGCAATCGCTCCTCCACTACAATAGGGCTTCTTAGAAAAATCCTCTGGCACCCAGTCGCGCTCCACTTTCCCCCCCAGTGAATCGGGGTCAGATGCAAGAGTGATTAGGGAGAGTTTAGGTTGGAGAATGTTGGGAACAAGGAAGACAAAAGCCAGATGTGATTTGTCTAGAAAGGAGGCTGAGATCCCTCATGTCAGGAGAAAGTGTTTGGCTCTTAAGAAAGTAACACCTATCAGCTGCTCGGCGTATCTCTAGGGCTGCATAACAATGTTACAAGTACTGGGGCCTTCCAGTGTTGCAGCTGATGTGTTAACTGCAGTAATTTGACAGTTTGAAGGGCAACGAATCCTTGTGTCCCCAAAAAGTCCTTAGTTGTAAAAGAAGGTAAACTGAACATTACTTTTTTTTCCAAGTAACTTTGGAAATTTGAACACAGTGCAGGGGCGTAGCTATAATGTTTAGATGGGGTGGCCAGGTATGACCCAGCGATTTAATTGAGGTGGCACACTGCTAGGAACAAAACTAAATAGCATTACTGTCTTAAAATGACATAAGAAGTGACGTGTTGTTTTTTCTCTGCATGTAATTACACCTGTCCATCATTTCCACAAGCATAAAATAGCATATCAATACAAGTACTGCAGAAGGTAAAGAAATGTTGATGTATTTTGGTCATTCATGAGGAAATTATGTATTTAAAATTGGTAAATTGAATTAAATTAAATTAAATCACCTTTTTTAGCACACAACACTAAAGCAGCAGTGTGTAAACCACTAGTGTTGTTACTGAACCCCACCACCTTTTTCTA
This sequence comes from Prochilodus magdalenae, assembly GCA_024036415.1. Taxonomy (NCBI): domain Eukaryota; kingdom Metazoa; phylum Chordata; class Actinopteri; order Characiformes; family Prochilodontidae; genus Prochilodus; species Prochilodus magdalenae. The sequence goes on from JAMWET010001845.1 coordinate 153,605, forward strand.
GAAACTAAAGTTTCCATCAGGTTTTCTGCCATTGCCTTTGTGCCTGCCCCAACTTTGTTTTGCTCCATCATGTTTTGCATCCTTGATGGTGCGGCTTCACCCTCCTGTGGTTCTTTCTCGTCTTTCTTGTGCTAAACAGTAAGTATGATCCTCCCTCTGTCAAAATTTCCCAACACAAAACAATTAACCAACACCATTTTCTAGCAATTGAGTCTTTCCGTCCAGCAGAGCTCACATTATTAGTCAAGTGTAGTACCTCTGTGTTTCAAACATTTGTAGTTCACATGTACAGTATTTAGCTAACGCTCTTATCCAGAGCAACTTACAGTTTGATAATTTCCTACATAGGTAGACGAAGGTGGCATTAGGAGGCCTGCCCAAAGACTCAGCGGTTAACACCACTACCTGCCAGGGTGTCACCACCACATGTGGGATAATGTGGTTCGAGTCCTGGTCTGGGTGAATATACTGTGCTACACCAATAAGCGTTGTTGGGCAAGACTCCTAACATTACATTGGCCTACCTGTAATATGATCAACCTTCTAAGTCAGTCTGGATAAGAGCGTCAGCTAAATGCCATAAATGTAAAGTATAGGAAGTTTGCACAGTTAGGGGCTCGAAGACCAGGCTGTGCAAAGCAAATGTGTTATCCACTACACTGTACTCACCACTAACATTATTAATAATGTTAATTTAGCACAGACTCACTTTAATACCACTACTGCCAGATGATAAGATGATGTAAACTATCAGAACTCCCTAATTATCCTTTTAATGCTGGTAACATTTTTTTTAAAAATAACATTCATCAGGTTTCTTGTTAAACATTTCCCATTCCACCTTAAAAGGTGCCGCAGTGACATTCTCCACCCAAGTGTGCATTTTGCTACTAAACTGATTCCACACTAGATGCATACAATACAGTAATCAGTTGACATTACTGTTAACAGTGGAAAGGCTGGTGACGTTCAATAGCAGGTTTTTAATTTTCAACATACCAGCTTGTTAGTCTACTACTTATAGCTTCCACTCTGGGTGGTAAAAAAGCTCCGTATGAAACTTTTTCGGAGACATGAAATCTGCCAAGTAGCCCTAAACGTAGGACCTTGTCAGTGGCGCGAGGGTGCACAGGCCAAAAACTGCAATTGCAACTCTGATCCCAAATGCTGGTCTTGTACCCAATGCATATGTACACCTGTGCCCATGAGTTGCAGGTAATTATACACAAAAGAAATATTTTTATAAACTATATTTTTGTAAATAGATCTTACACACTGCTCCTTTAAGAAAAACACACAGAGAGGCCATAATGAGGCTGCCATCATTATGATTAGAAAGATAGCCAGAGAGCACTGTATACGCTAACCTACAAGACATGCATATATTCAACTGTGACAAGTCATTAGTTAACACCATAAACTCTAATTACTGAGTAAACCAACTTGGCATCATGTCATAATGTTCATAATGCTCACAGGGTAGCGGTGCTGAAGAAACTGACCTTTCCTATTACTAAATACACCATCATCAGGCTCTGTTAACTAGCCAGTAACTGCCCCGCTGGCAGACTTTCAGCATAAGCAGAGCAGATGCTTCACTGGTAATTCACTGTCTCACTTTCTATCACTTGGATGGCCAGGATGTCCAAGCCTCATTCTGGGGTGGCACTGGTCTTTCCAGTCACCCCTTGGCTGTGCCCCTAACACAGCGTGAAGTGCAGCTTGCATTTTCTAATTCTTGTTTTGGTAGACAGTCATGGTATGCAGAATTATATCACATTATGGCGGATGACTGAGTTGATGAAGTGTGAATTATTTGATTACATAACAATTCTTCCATCATGAAATTTGTTGTCATTATTTTGGTCCAAATCACAAAGACAGAACTACATACACAGTATTCAAACAACAACAAATAGACAGCAATGCTCCAGGCTTTTAATGTTTGAATAGAGCAGAGGGGAGTCTCTGAGACTTCAGAGAAAGCCTAAAGACATTTGGGGGAAAACATAAATTTTGGTTTAGTTCATTCAGTGGAATCATACTTGTGTTTAAACTCTGGAAGTATTACAGGTCTGCTCCATTTCATGGTTAAGCTTTGATTGGAAACATCAGCAGAAGTGATCAATCAGGATATGTGTTTTTCTTTGTGCTATTTAGGTAAATACATCCACAGGTTAGGACTTCAGGAGCTGGACTAAAGGTCTTTCACATTAGATGAACTACCTACATAATTAGCAGTGACTGGGACACATTTTTGGTATACCGGAAACCCTAGATGTGCCACTGACTGTTAATACGTGTGGCAGGCTAGTAAGGTTCCGGTCAGCGGCAGCTTTAGGGCTCCTTACTGAAAGAGTTACTGTAAAACTGCTTCAGGGTAATGCATGTATTAATGTCTGTTACCAGCTTCAAATAAGGCATGGAATGTCTTTTACATGTTTTACATGTCTGTGTCGAGTCTAGAACCTAAAAATGTTAGCCTGTTGCAGGGTGCCAAATCCCCCCCAGAGTTCCCTGTTGGCTCAGTGTTAAAATGTTAACAATCCTTCTTCTGGAAAAGCTGTTTTCTAGCTGGGTAATGAGCTCTTCCATACACTGCTTGCAATCTTTTGACTTTGCAAGTATCTCTTGATATCCCATAGTTTTCCTCCAATCTTTTGCAGAATTGGGCAAGTTTATAGATTCACAAGTATGCTACATCACATTTGGGGGGACCAATTTGCTACAGCACCACCCGTCTCTCAATCTTTCCTTAAATTTATAACAAACGGCACAACATTATATTTTAAGACATCCCCGATTCAACCAAGAACTTTGGATTTGGAGCTGTTTAGACCCCCCCAGGACCCCCAGTATTTCGCACCATGGTTTGCTGTTAAATGAACACTCACATGCTACTAGAATTAAACAGGAGTGCTACCACCAATTACAATTAATATGGAGGTGTTTTTGTCTGGCTAAGCTCTCATAATCACAGTTGCCACTAGAAAACAGTCAACATATTTTATTTTTGACCAAAAGAGAGCACATACTTCATTCAGACTACTGGAGTCGATTATAAATGATTCTAATGTTCCATTTAATATAAGGCACCTGGATTAACACTGTCAGATCAATGCATCATGTATCATTAGACCAACACATAATCCTCAATTAGCTTTTTGCCAGTTTGGTATTTATATATGGAATTTTCTACAGTGCTGAGTAGGTATTGATTTACCTCACATTCTTTCCCTCTGCTGAAAGACACCAGATACAGTTATGGTGAGCAGCACATTTTCAGCTTGTCCATAAAGCCATTAAGTAGATGCTTTCACTTTGCCTCCTTCTCATGTGATCAATGACTCTATCTTGGGGTTTGGTGGCTGCAGCACACCATCTGGGTATTAGCCGTGGGCCCACCCTAGCCAGAGGATAGCTGTCTGATACGCAACCACCTGTAATTATATTCTTCAGCCTCAACCAACTTCCTCTGGTGCATTTCCTAGACCAGAGAAAACATAAGATGGACCACAGACCGGGGAGCCAAGGACCAAAAATACTCCAGCACTCATGAAAATTCAAAAGGGAACGCTGGCCTTTGTTGTTGCAGCTGGAACACTTGTCCCCACAACTTGTTTGTGAAAAATGGAGCCATTGATCTTAAAGCCTTGGGAACACTTGATTCAGATGAATGAATGTCAGATGGTCCGGTTTATAGTGGTGGTGGTGGTGGTGATGTTGATGTCATTCTTAAAGCAGCAGGCCAAGAATGTTACATCATGGAGCAATACTGATGTAACAGCTTAAATTTAAAGTGCAATATTATTAATTTAAAGTCACTTGAGATGACTTGGTGTCTAGCTAACCGTCGTACACTGTCTTACACAGGCTAGCACGATCAATCACTATCGAGCTATAGAGTAAGGACAAGTAGTCTGGGATCTGAAATATTTAAATAATTTAAATTCATTCTTTCAAATTACAGTAAATACGTGTACTTTCGCTTTTCCAGGATAAAAAGACATACTTTTACTCCATATATATTCTTCATTTTCATGTTTATCCTCCTCCCAATCAACTGAATTCCTGTGGATATTAATTTATTGTTTTTTATTTTTTATTAAATCACTAAAATTCACATCCTGGTTAAATTGAACTGTCTGTGACTATGCTAATTACTGTTTTGTGTAAACTAATATTTGCAAACACATACGACTTAGGAACTTTGTCCCCGTCCTCCCTCGAGGCTGAGTCCTCTACTCCGAGGCACTGCAGTGTGGAGACTGAGCATGCCGGCTCCGCTTTATCTGCCGCCAGTTTAAGGCGTCACTGGCTAACATCGCCACACTGCCATGCTGCTTCACCAGCAGCTAATAGAAACCGGTGATCCGGAAGTCTACACACAATTAATTTACTATCCAACACTACCAGTAAACCTATACAAGTCTTCCTGAGTTGTTATATGTAATGTTAATAATGGTGAAAGAGTGAATAATCCGATAAAATACGTTTTTTTCGTTTTTTGCTCTTTGCATATCCCTATATCGTGAATGAATCACAAAGTAAATAAATTAATTTTTTAGCCCACAATTTCAGCATAAATAATGTCTCAACATCAGGCAAAGTATTTACAATTATTTAATGTAATAACTTTCTCAGAAGTAAGCATTTCTGAATGCCTTGGTGAATATTGAAATTTTGAAAAGTCGGTGAAGTTCCCCTTTAGATACAGTTTCAATTTTTCTCACTTCTGCTGTAGTGTAATGCACTACACTCTAAATAGTCATTCAATAAGTAGGGTTCATTTGGCTATGGCTTTAAAATAAAATTTAATATGAATCATATTCTATATAACGTGAATAAAGGGTAGGACTTTAATTTTGAAATCTGGCTACACTGTCACTGAGTGCTACAGAGCTTGCCGTTGCGCGTTCACGGCTCCTCGTGCGCTGTCATTGTAGGCAGTATGCTTAGTCTAAACTCCATCAAACTCGGTGAAACGTGTGCGGATAAATTCACTCTGGAGCACCTCGCTAACTTGCAGACCGTGACGAAGGCCTTACGAGATGAGCAGTTCAGGTGCGACAACGGTTTTTCGTGTCCAGAGTGAAAACGTGGCCGGTCCCAGAGAACTTAGCTTCCTATTCGCCAGCGACTTGTCCCTATCTACACGTTCCACCTTAAATGGTGCAGCAGTCCTATTCTGGTACCGAATGGAGATGCTGCACCATTTAAGGTGGAACGGGAAATCCGAATAAGTGCACATCATGTGTTGCTTACTTACAGACTTTGATTCGCTTTACCTAGTGATGTGATGGTCTTCCTCGCTTCCTCCTCTCTCCTAAAGGGGGACCCCACCAAAATCCCACATAAACTAAGACATTCAGAGTGGTTTAATGTGGGATAGGGCACATATAGAGAAATGTATCAGCTCTGAACGTTGGTTTTAAAGTGGTGGTGATGGGAACCAGGGAGTCACTATGCCTGAAATGCCAAACTAGCAATTTTATTAACTACCCAGAATGAGCAGTGATGCTGTGTCTATGTCTTCTGAGTTTTCATATGTTGATGAAGTAGTGCTGAATATGAAACATTAACGTTACCTTGGGGACTATTTTACTTGACCATGCACTGTGTGTGCCACTTTACCAGGTCATAAAGCAATGATTCAGGCATCAGGCATGTTCATTACCTAGCTTTCTGTGAGGGAGCTTGTAGGGGCATTCAATTCTGGTTCCTATCGGTGTGAGCAGTTCTGACTTTCTTTAGAACAAAGCATTTCATGTCAAAACACTTGGTGGAAGTTGGTGGAGCTTCCCTTTAAGATGCTAAAATGACAGAGGTTATTGAAGGTTTCTTTGAGTCTCTTAGGGTTTAAATGCTGGCACACCTATCCCAAGGATAGATACATTAGGCACAGTCTTTGGGCAAATTTGAGCAACCAGACTGAGATGCGTCTGTGAAATTCCAATTGGAATTTTTAATTCACGCCACCTTTAAAGGTGGTTTGGATCCCATTATCAAATATTTTCTATCATGTTTTGTTTGCTGTCCCAACTGTCAGTCAACCTGGATACAATGTGGATATGCCAAGCATAAGATTTCGACTGGCAGTTCACATATAAGGCGCATGTGTGATCTTCACTGGGAAGGATTATAAACTGTTATTCCATTGGTGGTTCAATAGCTCACGGGTGAATTTCCTCATGTGCTGACAAAGCCCAATCATATACATACATACATACATACATACATACATACATACATATATATAAAATTGGGCTTTTTCAGCACATGAGGAAATTTGTTTAAACACAACTAAGTAGGTTAGGATGTAAACCTAATCATTCAAGGTGGTTTTATGTGAAATGCTTCTTCTAGAGATACTACAAAGTCAGAATTGTTTACAATGTGGGTAATAGTAACCAGACATCCACCTTTAAAAGCTCCTGTTCATGACAATTATGACACGAAACGGCTATGAATATGCTGACTGATGTCTTAGATGTTGTTTTATGAAACAATTTGGTCTAAAATACATTAAAAACATATTTTGCTCAATACATATTGAAGTTGTGGAGGAAAAGTATTCTATGGCAAAATGGTCCCCATTTTTTTTCAGACTTCAGACAGTTTTATCAGCCTTCCATATATAAACACATGCACGTGTAAGTTTACTTGTGGTTTTGGATGATAAATAAAATGCTTTAATTAGTGTTGTAGACATGAAGCCCCCATGTTCCCATCGCACCACTGCAGATGGTGGTTGGTGTGGCACAACTGATAACACCACTACTCACCAGGAAGCTACCGTCCCATGTGGGAGACTGGGGTTCGATTCTCAGTCTGGGTGACTATGCTGTGCTACACAAATAAGAGTCATTGGGCAAGACTCCTAACACTACATTGGCCCACCTGTAATATGATTGCCCTTTTAGGTCACTCTGGATAAGAGCGCCAGCTGAATGTCGTAGATGTAGATGCAGATGGTCTGTCTTTTATGAAACAGGGAAGCCCACCATAAACCACTCTGGAAAATTTAGAAACAGTGGTGGAATTCCCCTTTAGGTGAAGTGCTTACAGGATACATGTGCTGAAGCTTAAACTTGGTGTCTAGAAGTAGAAGTTTACAGTAATGAGTTTTTTTTTTCCTGAGACAGTTTGTGTGGGTCATGTGAGGTAAAGGATCCATTAAATGTTTAGTGTAGGTGACGTTTTGGTCCTTTTTTCTTCTCATGTTCTATTTGTTTTTATTTTGAATTTCTTCTGTATTTGAAATGTGCTCTGTAAGTAAACTAGCCTTGCCCTGATTGCCGATCAGAAATAGAATGTGAAACAGTGGTTCGGTTGTGCTACTGAATCAGATGCACTCACCCCTTCAGTTATATTTATGTGTGGTTAATGGCACACTCCATTTTCTCTTCACTCTCAGATTCAGTGTTGAGGTGAACGTCCTGGGGAGACTTTCTGCACTGCTGTCCAAGCTTTCTGATGAGATTCAGCTTTGCAGTGAAGGCGACCAAGAACAACAGTCTGCTCCACTTTGCCTTCAGCTTACAGCTGAGTGCTTCCGAGCTCAACGAAATGCCTGTGTGCAGTGTCCCCGCAACCAGAGCGTTCTAAGGTAACTCATTGGATGTATTGTTAAATGCTGGTGCGTTTCCCTTGGACTGTGTTCACACAGCAGGTGAAAGTGGCCCAAATCCGATTTTCTCACCAAATCCAATTTTCTTGTCAGGCTGTTCAGAATATCTTTTAAATGGGATCTGTGCTCTTAAACAGACCAACGTTCTCAGGAGAACATTGCTTCAAGTGGCACACTCAGCCAGAGGTAATTAGTCATGACTGCCAGTGGATGCAGGTCTGCTTCTGAAGGTCTCTGTTTTGTTTTCGCAAGCTTCACAGGAGTAATGCCAAAGTTACAGTGGCTGCGTTCAAGCTCACTGTCAAAAGGGCATGTTATTCGATCACAGCCACTTTGTTGTATCGTGTCCTCGTTTCCTTTAAACTTTGCTTTTAACTTTCCCTTCACACTGCAGCCTCGCTCCACCATAGCCACGTTCAGTCATTAGTTTCTAAATCTCTTTCTGAGTACGGAGCTGCTGCCATAAGTGGCTTCTAAACTTTGTTTGAGGTCTCGGCAGCTTGAAATTATACTCATCATAAAAAGAATATTTGCACTCAGAAGCAAGTGATGGATTGCGGTGCTATTGGGAAGGAAGATAAAGGTAACCAGGATCAATAAATGATGATAAATTTACACTGATATGGACAATATTTATTGAGCTGCACATACAGAATTTCACTCAGTATGGCGTCGGACCACCATGTTTACTAATGCAACATGCCAGACGTCTCAGCAAAGTTCCTACAGGAAGGAGGTGGAGTGACACCAGGCCTTCTGGACATGTGACGTGTGACAACAAACCTTTCATCTTGGCGCTGACCACGGTGCCTCCACACACATATCCGCTGACTTGTCACTAAAGGTGACCCGCTCCCATTCTGAATCACTCCGTGACTGCGGCACCATTGCAGTCTTTAGCTACATGGATGTGGTGTTAAGGACAGTCGTCGGAAAGGTCTACATGCATGCAGTCCGGCATCGTGCAGCCGTATGCCAATGGTGCTGGCACTAACAGGATGACTCATGGCTTCACTGCTCACTGAATGTCCGCAGTCGTGGCTGTTGGGTCAGTCAGGCACAACGCTAAGGCCCATCTCTGCGTATGTCACATTCACGGCTGAGCGTGAAACTTGAATCATTCACATGTCTTACAGTATCAAACCTAACATTTAAGAATTCAAAAGTACCTAGCGAATAGCATAACAGATAAGATTGGGTTTAGGGGGAATTTTATCTGATATGTAAATGTGGCCATGCTCTGTAGACACTTGCAGTACCCTGTAGTCAAGGTAAGACAGCTTAGCAAATGCAAGTGGCCGTCTTCACCAGAGAGAGAATCATGTCCATTATACACATGCTAGTGGTACTGATGTGCTGTTAGGAGGGAGACCCATAACCAAAGCAACAAAGTCACATTCAAGCTTTTGTTTCCTTATAGGGATCAAGGTTGCATCCAGGTATCATTAGGAATTTTGGAAAAGCTTCTCAAGCTTGCATCAGGAACCTCTGATTACCTCCTTGATGGTAAGTCTCTGACAGGAGACAGCCCATTTGCATCAGCTGTATGTACATGTAGTCTGGTTATAATGTGAGTGTTTACTGTGTTCAGGTCTACGCAACACTAAATCAAACACTTTGTGTCACACAAACTAGTCCTCTCGTTGAGCTGGGTGTTGGCTAAATATTCACACGTCTTTGCATTTAAGCAGCTGTACGTGCTGGACAGGATAAACCAACGGAAACCACATAGATAGCGCAAAGAAACATGACCTGAGCTGTTCACCGAGACTCACCTGCTGCTGAAACGTCTGAACTGATGCTGCTGCTGGGTCAAATGGCCAGAACCTGTCTTTAAAAAAAAAAAAAAAAAAGGTGTTACATTCGTTCGAATGGAAAATCAGAGAATCAACAAACTATACCATACTGATTATTTCTTTCCAAGAAATGGAAAAGGTCAGTGCAAGCTGCCATTGCATTTTCATGGCAGCAGGTTTACAGTTGGTTTTAAACATATGATGTCATGTTAAAGTGACAAACACATTAGCCAGTTAGTGGCTAAGACACGACTTAACGATTTGTGGTGCAAATGAATTTGGATATTTTGCACATGGAACCTTAAAGTACCTAAGAATGGAACGATGTATATGCATTGGCATAGTTGAACAAGGAGTAACAATTCAGTACATAGAACTGACATGCTGAGAAGCTCAAACACTTGCTTCTCCTTCAAACACAAACCCCACATTTACGGAAGAGGACAGTAAAACAAGGCAATTTCTAAATCTAAACCTAAACTTTTATGAAAAGTGACTCAGTAAAGTTTACACCTCCAAATTTACATATGACAGCAGAGCAACATGTTCATCTATAAACAAGGCCTCCTGTTTGCCAGCTTCTTAATGGAATCTTTTGTTCCACCTTAAATGTTACAGCTTGCACAGAATGTAACTGCAGCACCATTTAAAGTGGAACAGAATATTTGCAAGCTAACAGCAGGTGAATAGTAAGCCCATTTCATTTTTACAGTTTATTGAAGCTTGTACACTATTAAGCAGCTTCACTCTGCGCTTAATACAAAAAGGCAGCGTATTAAGCGCAGAGGAGCATTTCCATCTTTATTAGCATCACAAGCACAGCAGCAGCCTGTAAGTAGCAGCCATGCTGTGTGATGTCATCGCCACCTTTAAGGGTTTGTACTGCGGCCAAATTTAATAAAAAGATCAAAGGATTTAGAGGACAAACCCAAATACAAGCCTACGTAAAACTGATGTGAGCTAAGGCAGTTGCCTAAATTGATGAGAGTATTGAATTGCATTTTACTAATCGTCCTGAGCCTTACTTGGCTGGACACTACTCGACAGTTGTGTCTATGGTAGAATGGTGCCTGTGTATCAGGACTGCCCAAAATGGTGCTGTTTAAAATGCAATGTTTGATTTGGCCTGAAACAAAGTTCCCACCCAGCTCCCTTAGGCAGTGAGAGAGCATGTACAGTTGCATGCAAAAATTGTGCAAATTTTGAATTGATTTCACATATGGGGGAATTATTATTATTATTATTATTATTAGTACATTTCTTTTGCAACTTTAGCAACATTGCCGTAGACCACAGTGTATGTTTTACATTAATTACATTTATTAAATGTTGGTTGCCTGTAGATGTGAGGTAACTTGTTTTCAATTGACCTAGGGAGTCCAAACATTCACATTAGTAATAGTAATGATATATAAATATATTTATTGTTGATGCACTTTTCATAATGGTAGCCACTCACAATGCGTTACAGACAAGTGTCAACAGTAACAGCAGAAATGATAATTATTGATTTTCAGTCATTTACAGTTACATTTACAGACAATAGCACAGGTAAGACCATAGAGACAGAGGCATTTATTTAAGTTCTGAGTTATTATTTGTTTTTAGTTATTATATGTTTTTAAATGTTTCTTGAATGTAAGCACTGAGCTGGAATTGAGTCCCACAGTTTAGAGTTTAGAAGGTCTGTCCGTGTTTTCTGTATTTTACATGTTGACTGTAACACAGATGTAACAACACGTATGCAGCTAGCAGTTACTAACTAAGGTGCACTGACACAGAGATTCAGAGACCACTGATGTGAAGAGTAAAGACTTTTCACTGGATATCTGTTCAAAGCAAGTCCGTGTGTCTGTTTAAGGAAACTGTTGGAGCATTTAAAGAATATGCTCATGTACAAATCTACTGACAGCGTGTGAAAATATAAAGCTAACGAATTCCCAGCTAGCTGTTTTGTTTTTCCGACTCTCAGCCCACCATGAATATTAAACATAGGTCTCCCCCAATACAAAAAAGTTTGGGCACCCCTGGTGTACACCCTGCATTTGAATTTCTGAGCGATTTGGGCGGCTGTCCACATCTCTGTTTTTCTGGCAGCACTTCGATGCGGGATTCAGTTTCTCGGTAACATTGCAGTCGGGAACCAGCTCTGCAAAGCTGACATTTGGGACCGTGGTTTTCCACACATATTTTTGTAAGTAAATTCGCACCAGACCAACCAACCCTATTTCAAAATCATTATTTGGAGGGCTTAACTCTTAACAGTGAGATGGCTTCCATATGTGTGCTCCTCTGAATGAGTCTTGTCTCTGACTTGCATGTTCTTTCCTTTCAGAGATCTTCTGGAGCTACCTGATGAGAAGGCTGTGGCGTATACGTGCATGGTGCTGCACACTTGTCTGGACGAAGACAAGACCGATCGGCTGAGGACAGAACCGCGGCAGATGAAGGTGGCCCTGAAGGTCACTGAGCTGTGCAGGACTCTGCCTGATGTAGACTGGACGTACGTTATGTTCAGCAGAGGGGAGGCTCATTTTAGTCACTATGAGATTTCTACACGTAGGCTCCTGCTTTTGTTACTGAAATTGCATATACAGATTTTTAATATTTAATCCGAGTGGGTGCTTTTAGAAGAGAACAGCTGTAAACTGTTGCATGTTCTGTGCCTGTTAAGAGGCAGGTCGGATTTTAGCGTCTGAATTTCGGACTGTTTGTTTCGCAGGGTCCTGATAGTCACACAGCATTTCTTCAGGTCAGCTGAGCTCATTGAGAAGATGTATGCAGAGATGAATGATCAAGAAAGGTAAAGTACCCTTATCATTAGCGCTAGGACAAGATTATTAATAAGTTTCACCTCTTTGTGTAGTTTGCAGTTATTTGGGTATATAGAACAGTTCCTGTTTGCACCAGAGGAGGGAAAAATCTACATACAGAGCCGCACACAGTCACAGCGCTGCAGCACAGCTTCAGCTCCTAAGTGAGTGGATGGAACTCCTTGGGCTGTTTAATAAGCTGTCTTAGCAGGATAGGCTGTTATCCAGCATCTAGATCTTTGACTTGTGCAGGCTAGAAAAAAGACCTGTGTCACAGTTATTGCTCAGTGAATCAGTTTCTTGGTCCTCTCCGCCTTCCTCCGGCATTCTTAGAGACAGTTTCCGTTGTCAGTGAAGGCTTTGGAAATATTAATATTAAAAATAGCATTAATATTAAAACTATATTTTCTATTTTCTTCCTAACTTTGTATATGTTTGTATATGAATGAGAAATGAAAGAATGTAACAAAATGTGAGAACAGTTTTTTTTCAATTTAACGAAATGACTTCATAACATAAATCAATTCTATATAGTTCTATAAATCAGTATGATGGAAAAAAGCTGTAAAAATGGCATTTTACAATTGCATTTTCATTTTATGCCTTTCAGCTTGCAGTTTGCATAGAAAGTCAGTGCAGCTGAAGCTGTTACTTCGCCTTTGCTGATATGATCATTTTGATGCTTTAAATCATGTCGTTAGGAAAAAGACCACACAACAGCTACACATAAAACTTATTAATGATGTGTGAAAAATACTGCTCTAATGGCGTTTTTTTCCCCTTTGTGGCAGCACTCCAGTCTGACTCTCACTCATGCCAGCAACTTGCTGGTGTGTGTGTGAGTGTGTGAGTGTGTGAGTGTGTGAGTGAGTGTGTGAGTGTGTGAGTGTGTGAGTGTGTGAGTGTGTGAGTGTGTGAGTGTGTGAGTGTGTGAGTGAGTGTGTGAGTGAGTGTGTGAGTGAGTGTGTGAGTGAGTGAGTGTGTGAGTGAGTGTGTGAGTGAGTGTGTGAGTGAGTGTGTGAGTGAGTGTGTGAGTGAGTGTGTGTGTGTGAGTGTGTGTGAGTGTGTGTGTGAGAGTGTGTGAGTGAGTGAGTGAGTGAGTGTGTGTGTGCGTGCGTGTGTGCGTGTGTGTGTGCGCGCGTGTGCGTGTGTGCATGTGCGTGTGCGCGTGTGCGCGTGTGTGTGCGTGTGTGTGTGCGTGTGCGTGTGCGTGTGCGTGTGCGTGTGTGTGTGTGTGTATGAAGTAAAACCAAGACAGGAGTTTCAGATAGTGGAATGGCACCCAGACACTCATGCATATAAAATGGGGAAAAAACTCAGAACTCAGTTCTCAGCTCGCAAAACTGATACATGCGACTCACAGTATACTGCACTGAAGGTGAAATTTGGTAGCAGCCAATAAGCAACATGGAAACCTCATATTTAAATCACTCCATGATCATTTAAACCTGGTGTAAATGTATTTTTGGGGAATTATTCCTTAAATTACACGCAGATTTTTTCACTGATCGACTGCACAGATGATCTGGTGAGAGCAGAAACGCGCCAGTCTTACTACTGTACCTCTGGGGCTTTTGTTTGATTTTTCTGACTGAAATGTACACGAGTCTTATGACCAGTAGCCAGTGACAAGGAAGGGAAAAAAGCTCCCCACGTGTGCATTGAACCACAGAAATGGAGGGCTAGAATGTAAAACTTTGGCACACACTCTGAGTGTCTTTGTAATGTATGGGCAAGAACTTCAAGGCACTCACTTCACAGTTTCAGCTCAGCTGCCAGTTCATAGGAAAAAACACTGCAGAATATACAGATAATGATGTTTTGCCAGCTACATCATCTTACACTTCTTGTCTGTGCATGTAAAAACAGAAACCGACCTGCTGCACCACCTACTTCATCCCTGCATGTGTCAAGTGATAACAGGATTGTGCTGATTCCCTCGAGATTTGTGATTTTGAAGATTGTCTTTGTCTTGCCTGATCTGCAAGCAAAACATAAGTGTCCTCCTTTTTATCTCAAAAGGCTTACATTACTGGAGCTGATCTTAGCCCAGCTTGGGGAGGGTAAAGACGACTCACTGATTCCTCTGAGAACAGCCCAGTTCCTGTCTTCCTGCTTCCAGCACAGCTGCAGGGCCGTTCTCTCTTATAGCTGTGTCTCATCGGATGATGACCAGGTAATCATTCTGACACTCCATGGACCACAGTATGTTACAATTGATCAGGGTTGAAGCACTGACTGATATCTTCACTGGTCTGTATATTAAGAAGGCCTTGGCAGTAATCAGGCTTCTGGATATTCTCTGCGAGATGACCTCTGACCAGAAGACATTTATGGCTGTGCAGGATCACCCAGGGCTTCTCCAAACGACAGTTGGTAAATGCACCATGTGGAATTCATACACAGAGTCATTCAGAGAATATAGACTTAATGTAGGCTCAGTATTAGAAATCTGATGCTACTAGAAAGTGCGGTCCTTCAGTTCAGTTGTTTTTAGATACAGGGAATTTGTTTTGGTCAGGGAGCAAATTGAGTTTGCTTGGTGATGGGATATTTTTCAGTCTCGGTATTCTGTGGTCACTCAAATGACTGGAAAGAGTGGATTTCTGGCCAGTTTACGGTGTTTTTAGCCACTCTCTTTCAGAACACACACAAAGCAGTCATCATCTTGGGCCCAGGCAGGGAACTTTCTCCAGCAGCAGGTCATACCACTGATTGATGCATGCAAGCAGCAGTCAGTTCAGTTCAGCTTTTTTGCAATTTGTAGGTCTTTAAAATACATACGTTGCGATTTCAGTGTGGAGCAGAAAGAAACACTGGGGTATTCGTCAGTGCATTTTATCATTGAGTTACAGTTGCTGTGTCCCTGACAGTCATAAGCACAGAGACAATAAAGCACCAGACTTCAAAAGCATCCCTGTGCTGACAATACTCAATACTCTGGCAATGAACATAAAATTATTAACTGTCACTGTCTGAAGTCAGAAATTCACATACAGAGAGATTCTAGCAATCCAAATGAATCAAATTTGGGCCAGCTGTAGTCAATAAGAATTATGCAGACATAAGCATCTCTATTTTCACTTGTCTGCTGCGTATGGGCTTATACTTTTGCTAGAGATTTCGTGAGATTGGGATGATTATGCTGCACTAGTCTTCTCCTTTGCCTTCCCTTATCTGAGTGAAAGAATCAAAGGTTTAGGGACGTGGTCAAGTTTACATTTAAAAATGAATGTCTTTTTTCTTTGTGCATTAGATCTCTTGAAGGAAGTTCACTTGCTGGGAAAAGCCAGTAAGAACGTGTTCAGTGCAGCGCAAGAATTCAGCACCTTCACAAGACCAGGGGACGCTAGTGCTCACCCTGCACTCAGCTTCAAGGCCCACCTTATCCGGCTAATTGGAAACCTGTGCCATGGCCACACAGCCAACCAGGATCAGGTAACCAGCACCAGACCCAAAAACAGAGTTTGAAGATTTAAAGAGCCAGTTTAGTTCAAATATGAAATATCTTTAACTGAGTAAAGATTAATGGAGACTAGGGGTTGGATAATATCAGATATTTTAAAAAATTGACATTGATAAAACGCCTATGATGTCATGAATTAAACCCAAGGAGAAAGGAATTGTTTGCACTCGACTTTCAAAAATATGACTTCAAAAATCTGTGACAAAGCCAAATTCTGTAGGTAAATAGAGCATGACCTGCCCTTTCCAATCAGCCCACATTGCCGGATCACATCGCTACCCTTCAGCCAAAAGATACCCTCCAAAATCTTGTAAATTTGTATCCAGCTTAGGCACACCCTAGGCAGCCTTGACGACACGCTTGCTCTCTGAGAATTTTAGTGTTAAGTAACCGACTTCACAGGATTAAAGGGCATTGTGTCCCCTCTTCAGTCACACAGAAAACAGAGATAACAATGATCGGTATCTGATCAGTGATGGAACAAAGCCATGGTAAAATATATACCTGGATTGCTAGACTTAGGGAAACCGTAATCTCTGGGGCATCCTTCTATAACTGTCTTTGTTGTAGTCATAATCACATCATTAGCGACTAGTCACCACCAAGCTTAAGGCATCATTGCAGAGTAGTAAAGTCGACCAGTCAGTGCAACCTCAAGTGGAGCTTAGGGGTAAGTGCCATTAAAGTCCTTATAAGAAAGTCTGCTCACTCTGTTACCAACGCCTCCAGACATTTATACGATGAGGCTTCTATCATTTCGAGACTTCCAAACCTGAAACTGAAAGCCAACTTAACGTTTCCAAATGCCTTTATGATCGCTCATAAAATCTGTTAAAAGTAGGTAAATAGCTTTAGAGCTCAGCTCTAAAACAGGAGTCAGAAGTG
This sequence comes from Prochilodus magdalenae, assembly GCA_024036415.1. NCBI lineage: Eukaryota > Metazoa > Chordata > Actinopteri > Characiformes > Prochilodontidae > Prochilodus > Prochilodus magdalenae. Next base: position 170,195 of record JAMWET010001845.1, read on the forward strand.
GGCATTGCTAAAACTACGAATGAATATTAGTTGAAAGAAGTAATCATATTTACTGACTGCAACGTGTTACATTGTAATCGACAAGACAGTAATAACACATATGCCAAATGTAATATGGCAGTCAATCAGCTGTCTAGTTTTTGACCTGCTCATTGCCTCACTGAAGCTCATAAGACACAATAAGGTGTTGAAACTTAAAACTGACTTGGAATTTTTAAATTCTCAGTAACTCAGGTATTATAGTGTTGAATTATGATACACCACTTGAGTGTAGACTAAGCATGAGCATCATTTGCATAATATGGGCAGGCATTTTCCTTCAGCTGAGTAAAAGGCTGCACTTTGTTGAAAATCAGTCAGTGAATATTGAAGGTAAGGGAATACTTTTTTCCAATTTCTGGATAATCTCCATCACTCAGGTTTCCGCCCCCCCAATTTCTACACATTATCATAATGTAGACCGATTTTCAGTAGATGTCGAGGAGGAAACCTAAGACTTTGCTTCCGTACTTCAAATTGAGCACGGAAAGCAATCTGCTGTGAACTCGCTGGTCGTGGTTTTAAACCCTGTATTGACCATTAACCGCTTCAGTCCTGTCGTTCTATTAGTGCGGCCTACCTCCTTGAAAACTAATCTAGGGATTAGCAAGTACAGATAAAGGCTCCAGAACCAATCTGAATCTCTTTGCTTGTATCATCTCTTCTCCCCCCTCCCTGAGCTGTTTTCCACTTTGTTCTCTCTCTCTCTTTTTAATGAATTCCATTGTGAGAACCCTCCTGTGATGACAGCATTTGCACCCTTTTCAGATGTGTCCCATTCAGTCAGCTAGGAGCAGAGACTAGTACCAGCCCTGTTAAATGGGGTCAAGGCACACAAGGGAGGGTCAAAGGCCACAAAACAATAGCGAGGGAGCCCGAGATTGTGCTCTGCACTGTTTGAGCACGTAATCCTTCACTTGTGAAGGCTGCCGCTCACTGCTGCGTTCTCATGGGTTCCCCTGCTCGCAGCATATTGGGTCTGCACTGGTACAAATACATGCTGACAGTTTCCTTGTTAAGAGTTTCATTCCCGGAATTGCTTTATCTCTCACATTCTCCTGACTGGCTCCACATATAGTGCAGACTATACAGGCCTGTAGTTAGCCTCCCCATTGTGTTATTCTGCCTTTTTCCTCTGCTAAGGTGGTTTCTTACTCTTCTTAAGTTACAGTGAACATGTTGTTTAATGTACAGTGAGATACTGTATGTGACAGAATCCAGTCGGCCTGACATGACTGCTCCAAACCATAACTTCACCGCATGTGCCTGCTTACGCTTCATGGAAAGTCATTGTGCTTTAACTGATCTGGCTTGTGACGTCCTCAGCTTGCGGTAACCGCGGTGCGCTTATAATTAGCCCTGTGACGTCTTCACTCTTGTTTCCACATATCTTGTCTTTCTAGGTCAGAGAACTGGATGGTATAGCCCTTATCCTGGACAACTGCAACGTAGACAGCAACAATCCCTGTATCCTTGGTCGTGTCTCATCCTGTCGTCCCCCTTAATGGGACTGCTGCGGTCACTGTAATGACGGTCTTTGGGTTTTGCAGCAGCCGCCACAAAAAACGCTAAGATATCGCTTGCGAAAGTGAAAATAGCACAGCAAAAAGCCCCTTAGCTTCCATTCCTAATGGAGGGTTTACCACACTATGTGTTGGGAAATGAGCGATCACTCTATCAAGGGCAAAGTGTGGATGTTGTTGGCGGAGGTTCATGGCCACTGTCGTGCACTACTGCCATAAGGCGCTCCACCTAACGCGGCCCCAGGCAAATGGAAGACCTTGCCTGGTGTGACGAGGCATACCATTTGCTGACTCCATGATCGATTTCTTTGCCTCCCCATCGGCTCGCCTTTGTGAAATATCTGGTCATACTAGTTTATAGAGCTATATATATGTATTCCTTCAGTGAGTAATTTTGTGGTAAGTGGAAAGAGTAATTTTAACTGATGTTTAACACTTTATGGAAAACATGATTGAAGCCCCGGGTCGAAATGGCCACTTAAATGAAATTATGAGACATTTAGCGCTTTTATGATATTGACTCCGGCCCTGCCAAGTCAATTTAACGTTAAACGCATCATTGATAACTCGACAATCTGATCTATCACGCCAGTGCCAGTGGGGTTTCTCTGGTTGATGTTGGCACTGTCCTTGCACTGCTCTAAAAAGCACACCCGGCCCCCTGCAAGCAGTACAGTGAGTCCATCTGCTTTACATTGAGGATGAGCATCTAAGTCACCCGTGTCCACCCGTATGTTATTTTCTAACCACTTCAGGAGGTCGCCGTGCTTGCGTTCTGTTTACTAAGGTTGGGCTGTGTGCTGCATTACTGTCTGTACCACTATTGTGCGGAGTAGGCCTAGTGTGTCATTGTAGGTCATGTTTATGTGAAATAATACATTCCTTGTCTTTATAATTTTATAACATGTTATGATGGCTGCTTATTATCAAATTTAAAGCTATGAAAGATTGTATTTAATCCAGATGTAGTCGATTAACTTAGTAAGACATGTTTTGTATTTGTATGAATGTATAGACAGTTTAAGGCTACAAGGTGGTGCTACAACTGGTTTAGCTGTTTCTGTTACATAAAGCCACATACAACCAGTAAACTCAGTGAAAATGGACTAAGTGGGAATAAATTGAGTGGGAAATGTTTAAAGGTGATTCTTTTAGGTGCTTCAAGGAAAGGGGGCCATGGTGCACTCATCTACTCTGTCCAATGAACATCTTATTTGGCTTGTGTTGTGATTGTCTTCCGGACGCTTAGACTAGAGGAATTTAATGTTGTGTTTGAAATCACATTGTCTAAAGAGGTGTATTCCCATTAGGAGATCGCATCTGGCCCCGTTAGACTAGCACAGTGCTAACTGGTGATGTACAGTTGATGTTTTTATTGTTAGTTATTTTAGCCTCATAATGCTGCTGCAAAAGCGAACTTTGGACACCAGAAATGTCTTGACTGATCCCTCAGATTTGAGGGTGATTAAGTTGATACGTGTGTGTGTTTGATTCACTTTAAAATTTCTCCCTGCAGACTGCAGAGATGAAAAATGTCACAATAGTTAGCATCTTTTTAAAATGTTTCCAATTTATCCTTCACTCCCAATCCAGTCATAAGCCAGTGGGCTGTCTTTGCCATCCGCATCATCCTAGAACACAATCTGGAGAACCAGAAGCTGGTGCAGGGTCTGAGGATGCAAGGGGTGGCCGACGACTCGGTCCTGAGAGAAATGGGCTTCCGTGTGGAGGAGAGGGATGGCAGCCTGCTCCTGAGACCACTTAAAAAGGAGGAGGAGCCAACAGAACGTTAACCCTGGAACAGCGGAGTTCTTCCCACCCCATCCCACGTCTCTGCACTCTAAATTACACTCTGGAGACAGCTTAAGACACCCACTGAGTTCGTTGTGCACACAGAAAATGTGGAGGGCATTTTAATATCCAATCAGTATTGAGAACACAAGGGAGAAAAGGTTGGGGGGGGTCCCTTTGCTTTGTGCCATCAGCACAAGAGAGGAATGCTGAGGGGCTTTTCTGCAGGGACTCATGCTGATGTCTCTGATGCATTTAGTGGTCTTTGATTTCAGCTCCCTCTTGAATAGGATTCAAATCCTCTGAAACAAGGAGACCCATGTCTTCCTGGCTTTTCAGCCACCAAAGAGATTCTGGTGACCAGTGGGGAATAAAGGTTAATCCCTAATCCAGTGAGTTTTATGGAGAGACCAGGGGCCTCCTGATCCGTTCACATAAGAGTTGACTCTCAATAGCCGTGGGACTTGGTTCCCCCTGTTGTTTTTGTTTTCGGGCTCTGTTTTGTGCTGCAGAACATCATGTTTATCTGCAGGCCTACACAATTCCTGTGCTCTCTTATCCACAGCTAAATGAATACAAGCGGCTCTATCTCTGTGGTGATTCTACATAGCCAGATCCACGAGTATTCATTTAGCTGGATTGGAGTCTCTCTGAATGTAATGCAGAGGCTCTTCCTCATGTTACCATGTCCCTTCTCGGCCAGCCCTCTATATCTTTCAGGTCCTTGGATGTGTCCAGGTTTGGCCGAAGGGCGTAACTCTACGGCTTATCAAACCAGAGGACCAGAAGTATTAGCTTGCAGGATGACATCTCGTCAGCAGAATGAGCTGAGTGGTCCTGACACCTCCATAATACCCGTCCGCAGAGGCCTCTCCTCGCCTGTTTGCTCTGGCTCATATTTTTTAATGACAAAATGTTTGTGCGAAACAATCGGGGTTGACTTTTCTCCCAATCCAGGCTATAGTGTGGGGAGCTTACGCGGTTCCGGTGGCCAGCGGTTCAGACGGCTAACAAAACACGTCCCCGTTACTTCTGCTCCGCTGGCTGCCTGCAATGCTTTTCACACACAGGAAAAAGAGCGCTGAGCGATGGTATGAATGAGGTAGCGCGGCGCAGCTATTCAAACGCTCGGGACAGGGAGCAGAGGAGGACCCAGCAAGAACACTATCCATGATCGCACATCGCTTGACGGATGCAGTCGGGGGAAGTTGTGGAAAGCTGTATGGCTGGCTGATGTCGGCCTTGGCCGGCCGTAAAGCACTTGTAAACTGGATATTGTAGCGGTAAATAAAGATGAATAGCTGTGGTTCAATCCAGTTATCCTCAAACTGTTTGATTCATTTATTCACCTACTGATTTACTGCCATTAGGACTACAAGTATGACCAGGCTACAAAAGGATGAGATGGATTTGTATCATACTTGAAGTAGACAAACAAAAATAAAACTGGGCTACCGTGGAAACAAACACAACGTATACGGCATTAATTTGGGACAGAATTCAACGTAATCTGCGCTTCTCAAATCACATGGAAACAATGATAGTATAATGATATAAGGAAAATAGTAATAATAATTACTCTGTGTTTTTCTGAATATACATGACATAAAGTGCCATATTTTCTACATAAAAAAATATACTTTTACACAATTTGCCAGCCCTAAGACGTGTACAAACAAATTCAGAATAAAAACAAATGTTGCTACCCAAAATAGTGATGACCTTTAACCTTTTTAAACCCCCAGCTGTATGGTTAGACAAATTCCAATGGCTCAGGCGGAGTATAACTAGCTGAGGGGGCCTTGTGCAAGCAAGGCCAGTGATGTGGAATCCCATGTCTCTGGCATTTGTGAGGATGTTGTGGTCACACGAATGCATTTTGATGAACTATGTTAAGGGAATACCATGTTGTTTTTCATGTTCCATAGGAAAGTTCTGGAAATGCTGCATTTGTACTGTGTGGTCTGTTACCATGGACAATCATTTTGATGCGTTTCCCAGTACTACCCTGAAAAGAGCAGAAAACCTGTTAGAACTTAGAATAGAAAGCCATGGGCAGCTTCAGAAATCCCCACTGGCTTCTGCTATAAGCACATTTGGAGCCTGGAGTTCAGGGAAGCACAACAAACCCCTGTCCATGCTAATCGAACATACTGTACAGATGAGGCAGATCAGATTAGCTTGACTACTGAAGTAGTCTTTTATGGGCTCCCTTTTATAGACAATGACACAGACATACAAACATTTACGGACTGAAAATGAACAGATAAACAATGCAGGGTCTCCTCCTCACATTGTGGTGTTGGGATGCAGTATGTCAGGACATTTTTACTAATAAAAGTTCCACACAGGGATGTATTTCGGTTGAGACGACGACAAAACGGAACATCACACGGCATTTAGCAACACATTCAGTGACTCAACAGCATCCTGTCTAATTGGCTGTGGACTTGGCTGACCTGTTTTATATCAGAGAAGCAGGGTGATGTGGTTTATGACTGTGAACCTTTTTGTGCGAGCTTGGCCGTGGCGTATTATTATGAGATATAGAAGTACGCTAGCAACACATCAGTAGCAATCATTTTCGATGTTGTACAAGAAACATCTGTCTTAAAGTCAGTCCATCAATGCATTAATCATTTTTCTCTCCAAAGGAAAGCAAAAGAAAGACAGTCGTTTTTCAGTGTTCCAGAGATACAGTGTGACCGAGCAAGTGTTCCAGCATTTTACGTTGAGGTCCTTCCCCCGTCCTTGTCTTCCTTTCATCCCACGTTTTTGACAATAGCTCCAGTTTTGAGATTCTTCCATTTTCCTGTTCTCGTCCCTTATATAGCTTCTTTCTCTGGCAATTGTTAGTCAATGTCGAGAGCATTGGCTCCACAGAAAAAGCCTCCATTGACCTTCCTTGAGCTTTAGAGACTGAGAACTGAGCTCCTTGCCCTGTATGTGTTCCCACACACAGCATAGAAAGCACAGTCAAATTATAGTCAGTGCATTTTTGCATCCCCTGACCCAGAGACTCTTCGACTTTGTCCCCTCCTTTGTTATGTGCAAAATGAAGCCATGAAAAAGCGAGGCTACTACCCATTCCGCTTCATTTTTGGCGGCCTCGTGCCTGTCCTTCCCTTTTCCTCCTCATCCTCACTTGCAGGTGAACACCTCTGTCTTTTCGCTGCAGGTGTTGCACTTGACGAAGCAGCACCACTGGAACTTGCAGTTGCACTGCCACACGCGGGTGTACTGGTGGGTGTCGTGGCCGCGGCCACAGCACATGAGGCCGCAGCCGTCTGGGTGGGGTGAAGTGTGATTACAGAGTCGCCCCCGTGTCCCTGCACTGCCCGTGGACGCATCCTCTTCACAGTAGTTAGGTGAGCGCTCCAGGTATACCAGGTCTGTGTCGGTGGGCTTGATGTAGCCACGCGACTGCTTGAGGCGTAGGAAAGAGGGCTGACGCAGACGGGTGGCCCGCACCACCTCCACCTGCACAGCCGCCCCGTAGCGCTCCTTCAGGGCATAGCCAATCTCCCGAAACTTGGGTAGCGTCGTCCAGCACGTCTTGGTGGTACAGGAGCCTGAGACGCCATGGCACTTACATTCCAGCTTCATCCTCTCCTCCAGGACCTGGGATACAAAAATACACCTTCAATATATACAGATTTATCACACATATCTTGGTGTAAATGCATTAGGCCACTTCCTGAACAAGCATTAAGATGCTTAATGTATATTACAGGCCTGTTGGGTGAACCTTCATCAAAATACCATTAGGTCAATGCGATATAAATAAGCTTGATCTCTGCTTGATCTCTTTATGATTGATTGGTTTCATTTAGAGCTGATCAGAATATAATAAAAACTACGCTTTCCTTCAGATGTATGCAGGCACCTGTTCTAATCAAGGAATTCATCTAGATTAAGGTGCACCTTCATCACACAGCCATACAGTTGCACTCTGTAGTCTCCATAGAAATGTACTGCCAATAATAGGGGTGGGGGTCGTTAGGGTTTCGCCTGTTATGATACTCATAATAATACTACTCTCAATAATTTGGTGCAAAAAAAAAAACTTGGTGGCATTTGATTTGAAGCAGCACATGAGCATCTCTATCCAATCTTGTTGTGTCCCTTGTCTCCGATGCCTGACCAGACCATTTCTGTATATTAAATACTGACTCAGAAAAGGCTTAAAAATATTTATTATAGTGCCTCCAATACATTTAGTCTCCTCGAGTCAGGATCTGGTCTCTGATAAAATCTAATCTGTATATCTAAATCTAAATAGTCTAGCACCAGCCTACGATGTACTGTCTCTCTGTTTAGGTTCTTGAGCTTAGATCTTTAGGTCTTAGACCATGATGTTTCATTTTTGAAGATGTCACTGGATGAGAAGACTTTAGAGGGTGGGTTTTGCATACCAGCCACTAGCAGAGTCCAGTGATATTCCCTACTACAACATACCCTGTTCAGCTCCAGTATGTAGATATAACTTTTGATGATCTGGGGAGAGTGTCTCAGAAAAATGTCGAACAAAGACAAGATGGGCTTAATTCTGGCCCCTTAGGAACCGTGGTTGGTGTAGCTCAACAGATAACACCACATGTGGGAGACTGGGGTTCGAATCCTGGTCTGGGTGACTATGCTGTGCTACACCAATAAGAGTCCTTGGGTAAGACTCCTAACACTACACTGGCCTACCTGTAATATGATTAACCTTGGAAGTCGCTCTGGATAAGAGTGTCAGCAAAATGCTGTAAATGTAAACAAAAAGAGCCTTAGAAGTGGCAAATGAGTGGGAATAAATGGGTTAAAGGAGCAGCATTAGTTTCAGTCATGCATTTTCTTCTCCAGATCATACAGTGATTTTCTGATCAACTAGGCCGATAAACTACTTTTCACATTAAAAGCTGAAAGCCTACACTCCCTAAATTGAGATGTTTTCCAGGGTTTAAGTGGTTTTTCAATGTGTATATAGCCTCTGCTTATAATTCAAAAATATTTCTTTTGTATAAGCAAACAGTTTTATTATTAACCTCGCGGAATTTGACACTAAAAATTATTTCATCAGTTTTGACATTTGTGGCATTAGCAAATTCATGCAGCTAAATGATCGAGGAAATGCTTGACATTCTGCTTTGACTCTTTTCAGCAACGTGAACCAAAACCCATTATTCAATGGATCCTGAGCAATGCCTCAACGAGCCTTGCCAGCTATATGTCAGATCTGAGAGGAAAAATTAGGTTTTTGCCAAAACATACCCTGTAATTTTCACTACCTTCCGAAGGGCCACATCAAAGGGCAAGAAAAATGTCCATGACTCTCAAGTAACCATTTGTGTATACGGTTACGTTTGAGTTAAATGGGGATCTGTTTGGCTTTTTGATGTGTTACCGATGTGTTTTGCAGACTGTTAACCGTTTCATTTTATAACGTGTCTGAATAGAAGGGCCTGAAAAGATCAAATCCCTTTTTTATCACTTGGTCGACGGGCAGTTTGTCATTTTTACAGCAAAAATAATATTACCACAATTTATTCCTCCCTCTGCTGAATGTCTTAAACGGGAGGTGTCCATTTCTCCTAATGCTGATGTGTTTTTATAACAACAATAAATTACGCAGCCAATTAGACTCGCATAAAACCTTCGCTTCTCTTTTGACTTCTTCTCTGGATTTAGGAAGGCTTCATCAAGGGCCACTGATAGAGTTGTGCATGGCCTGGTTGGACTGTGTGTGGACAGAGCAAGTGGGCAAAAGGGGAAGAGAAAGAGACTAGCAATAATATCCTGTATCCTGACTTAATGCTCTGTAATTCAATGAACGGACTGCGGGGTTGTGGCAGGGCTCCAACTGGCAGCGGCTGGTTGGCTTTTGCATTCCCGTCACACACGACGAAACCCTCAACTCCATAACCAGCTCCATTAGGCTCTCTACTTATGGATGGGCTTTGTACGCCTAACGGCCCCCTTTTGTTGGCCTCTGAAGTGACAAATGAAACTGGGGAGTGCGGCTCAGGGCGGGATAGGCTAATCGGGAGGTGGAACCGTTCCATAATGGATACCAACTTGGCTTAGTTAAATATGTACCTGGAGAAAGCTCTGCAGAAAATGATTACTGCAAGATGTTTTGCTTATAGAAACTTGAACTCCATGAAGACCTGCAGAGCTCCACTGTGCTGTTAATTACCTCGCATTACATGCAGTACTGCGCTTTTACAATAAACCAGCCAAAACCTTACACAGTTTTTCCCCTTAACCCAAATGTAATCAGTCAAGAATTAAATGGTCTAGACAAATCTTATTGTATCAAGACATATCTGATTGTACTCTGGAAGAGCTGATCGTTTAGGAGACACTGGGTTACTGGGCTAAAATACATGCATTTCATTTTAACAGTCTAATAAAGGTTATATTTCTTTGTAATGCTTATCCTCCTAAATGTTTATGTATTAGCATTAGCATCAATAGATTTGTGCATGAAAAATATCAGATATTGGCATCAGCCCACAATTCCTATATCAGTGCATCCCTAATCTGAATTTGTCTTATACCCAAAATAGTTAAGTCAAGTCAAGCCTTTTACAACAGAGTGTGTCACAAAGCAGCTTTGTAGAGAATCCAGGTCCAAGCCCCCCAGGGAGCATGTCAAAGGCAACAGTGACAGGGTAAAACTCACTTAAAGCAAGAGCAAGAAACCTTGAAAGGAACCAAAAACCAAGGGGGAACACCTCCTCATCTGGTCCACACCAGATAGCATATAGAATATAATAAGGTACGGCAGCTCCCTAATATGAAATAGTAATATTATTGTAGGAGTGCAAACATATTTACATATAGCTCCACTCTCCCTTAGACTGTCCTTGTCTAATAAATGTACATATCAGAGAATTTCTACAGATCCCTCCTGCCTCTGTATATTCTGTTTTGTGTATATTTTGTATTTATTTAATATAACTTTTATATCTCTTTAGTTTAGTATGTTTAGTATGTATATAGTGCTGTCCTGCTGTAGAGTATCAACCTGAGCCTCACCACAAGCATTTCAATGCATAAATGTCCTGACATGTTGTGCAAGGCCTGCCCATTATCCCTCTAAACTAGATTTTCACTTGAGAATATTGCCTAGAATACTACAAGAATGTCCTACAGTATTACAGGAAGTGTTGTCCAGTGCAGATTAATAGAGTGCTATGAAATAATCAGGAGGGAAAATACCTTCCCATTCAAATTAGGAAACCCCTTCCATAAATGGTGCACGAGCACATCTTCAACTAAAACCTAAACCCCTTTAAAGTGATGTCTTTATTTTGTCTGCTGTGCTTTTAGCGAATAAAGCACTAGTCTTACCTTAGCAGACAATTAAGAGAGAGTCTGGTACCTGTTGCGACTTAATGTGGCCATGGCAAATGGGAAATCCACCTGAAATGCAAATTGACCAATCACAAGCCTACTGACAGGCATGTTGTGTAGAAGGAGGCAATCTTGAAAACATAATCACAACATAAACAGCCCCTCAGAAAACACAGACGTTTATGTCTGGAACAAAAAGCTTTGTTTCACGTCGGGCCAGAACAAACCGATACGTGTAAGTACAGATAGCCAATCAGAATGCAGCATGCAGAATTCTGACAGTATGGCCAGATAAACACACTGAAGATATCAGACTCTCTGTCTGAGCAGAACGTCTGTGGCTGAGACTAGTACACCACTAAACCGAACCAAAATCAGCTTTGTTGATGTTTCACTGGTTACCTTTCTGCCTGCCTCATTGTTGTGCAGATTCATCAGCCTGCGGGCGTTTTTTTTTATCTCGCGGGCATCCACAAAGCGCCTGGAGAATTCCACTCCGTACTTGACGTCTGCTGAGCAGCCGCCCCATTTCCAGCCCTCCTCGTGGTCGTGGTACCCTTGCTTCTCTCTGTCGCAGCCGCAGTGGCTCAGGTTGCCCTGGCTGCAGGCTGCCGTGACCGCGTGGGCCACACCTGCTGCTGTGATGGCGTAGGTGAACGCTGCCTCCTTGCTGCCTAGGGAGAGGAGGGGACAGAGACTTTTGTCATATTCTGTGGTTTTATTCTTTCATTTATTCCCTGGAATATTTCAGGGCCGATGCAATGATAAGCACTAATAGTTCAGTTTGGCCCTCATTTCAGTTTGGCCCTAACTTACTGCACTGATTCCCATCCCATAAACGCTGCTCCAGTATCATTTTACTGCATACATGCTTTCAACTACTTTTCAAAAGTAGGAGCTTTGTTACCCTAATCTATTGCAGTTCTTAACAGTAAAACATTCGGGATTTTAAAAGGTTTCTAGTCAAAATATACACAGTCGAGTCTCATTATTATGACCACCAGCTAATATCCAGAGTAAATACCATGTGCAGCACAGACACCAGCTAGACAGGCAGCAAGTGACTCATTAAGGTCCTGGTAGGTTGTTGCAGGTATCTGGAGCAGTGCTGACTGCAGTGCATCCCACACCTGCTGGAGGGTATGTCGGGGAAGATCCACAGATCGAACACAACGGTCGAGGTGGTCCCACAGATGCTCAATCTGGGAAATTAGAGGACCAGGGTAATACTTGGAAGTCTTGGTCATGCTCTTCCAACCAATGTTGGACATTTCTAGCTGTGTGACATCACATTGTCTTGCTGGAAGGTCCCCTCCAGCCCAAGGAAGACAATTAGCATGTGTAGGTGCACGTGATCTGCAAATTGAGAGTGCACTGAGTGGGTCCAGAGAATGAGCTACCCACTGCAGCCGTGTGACTCCACTGTGTAGATTACTATTGGGATACAATTTGTTATGTAACTCGTTGTGTCAAAAAACATACAATGACATATCTACATTAGTATCACTTCTGCGTAACAAGTTTAACCTCTGTCCTCTAAAGGTTCGTTAGCAAATTAGCTGGTTTAGATGTGCGGGAGAGCAGGAAAACCCAGAAAATGTGGAGGACAGTGATAGTCCAAGACCAGGGTTGGGAACACCCTACCCTATTATAGTGTTTGTCAGGTCTTTCCCTGCTACTGCCATCTATTCACTCAGTAGTACACTTGAATCAGTGCTTATTAGGCTGAGGTTCTGGTGGAGCAGAGGAAATATGTGCGGTATCTCCGGGTTTCTGCTCAAAGCCATAAATCAGACTAACGTCTAAGCTAAAGTATGATCACTTTTAGATGTGATCTGCAGAGGGATGTGGGGGGACAAAGGTGACCCCTGCTGGTGACCTGAGGAGCCCTCGTAATTAAGATACAAGGCTTTATAAAACCAAGACACAAAAAGGCCCAGTGTGAGGAGCAGTGGGGAAGAAGATTGTACATCTAAGGTGCCTGTGTCAGTAAAAACCACAAAGCTTGCTGTATATATCTTCTCTGCCTACATCAGTTCAGCTCAGCCTGTTCATCTTGAAGTAATAAGAAGTTTTCCAGCCTGATCAGCCTTTTAAATTAAGCACAATAAAGGGGGGCCAATCAGAGCAGAGCCTGTTTGCATATGTCAGTCTTAAAGGCACTGTAACAAAAATGAGCTATTTATACTCTTCTCCAAAAGAATAGTTGCACAGAGAATGTAGTGTGAGATTGGAATGCTGTTAGAAAGGAAGATAAAGGTTACGATGATAAATTTAAACTGATATGGGTAATATTTATGGAGCTACATATTCAGAAGCAGTGTCTCCCAGTTTGGCGTCAGGCCACTGTGTTTGCTTATGCAATATTATACGTCTCAGTTTGGAGGTGTAGCGTTCCTAATAGTGTCCTGTGATAATCCATCCCATGCAGCTTCAATATTTTCCCCTAGTTCGTGCAGGTTTGGCACTAGGGGTAGAGGTGGACTGACACCAGCCTTTCTGAACATGTGACACATGACAAAAAACGCTCGTTTTGGTGCTGACCACAGTGTCTCCACACACAGATTCGTTGGTCATCTCCACCAAGACAAAAGCGGGACTTCTCACTGAGGATGACTCGTTACCATTCCGAGTCACTCCATGACAGTCTGGACGACACCATTGCATGACACTGACGTGGTCTTAAGGACAGTCGTCATAACAGTCTGCATGCATGTAGTCCTCAATGTCCACAATCATGGCTGTTGGGTCAATCAGGTACTTGCTTATGTCAGATACACGGCCAAGTGTGAAACTTAACCCATTCGCATGTCTCACAATGGTTTTTGATGATGAGTGTATTTCTTGGGGGTAAAGAGAGGCTGGAAAGTAGTCTGGATGAAGTGGAACTGTTTTTAGTGCATCCTAAGTCCACCTAAATGTTGTAAGAGTTGTAATAAATTACAAAGACTTGTTAACTTTTCTGTATAATAATACTCCACACTTAAATAAAAATACTCTAATACTAATAACTGCATAGTGTTTTGCTATGTCATCTTTTGAAACAAAAGCATGTGTATTTGGAATGTGGTTTACCGATTCTTTTTTCCTGAATGCATATCAATCTGACCAGAAGTGCTGGCCAAAATGTTCTGATGGCCCAACCCAGTGTGACCTAGTAGCATGCACTAGGCTATTGCAAGCCTTTCTACTAAATTACAATGCCAGAAAGGTTGTTGTAGCCGGCCATTGGCCTCCACTTTTAAAATAACTTTACATAAGCTCACTGAAGAAGAAAAAAATACCAAATTGCAGTTGTTTTCTTTATGAATATTTCACAGCTGCAAAGACATGCTGGCTCTTGTTCCGTTTAAAAAGCTCAAATACTAGCATGTTGCATTTAAGATTATGCCAGTCAACTCCAGCTGACTGGAGAAGCCTATTTCTTGCTGGTCAATGGAATTTTCCCTCATCCAGCCAACAGTCCGTGTATGCCATGCCGAGTTTTTAAAGCTGATTGACCAGTAATGCGTGCCTGGTTTTACTGATGAATTTAACTTACTGCGATTCCCATGCATTCTGTGGGCAGACAAACTACGGGCCTCTCTTAACAGGCCAGAAGGATAATGGAATAACAGTGGCAGGAACCCAGTGGCCAGAGAGCTTTGTCATGAACCATGAGCCAAAAAGGTCATGGATTTGATCCCAGCTGATAACATGCCTCTACTACCGCTGTCTAATACGAGCTGTTTTGGGTAAAAGCTAAATGAGAATAATGGCAGTAATACTTTAATCTGAACTGACAGTCCAAACTCCTAGAAAGTCAGAGCATTTGAGGAGTCCATTATGCTTCCAGCTGAGAATTGGCTCGAGGAGATGGCAGTCCATTTTAAGGAAATATTCGTTCTTGCCAAAAATCATTTTTGTCAGAACTCTATGTATAGATAAAGACGGCAAAACAATCTGCTAGGTCATCGGACAAAATATTAGTCACCTTGCATGTTTAACGTGGTAGTAACTTCAGGCGCCTACAAGACGACGATGGGGTTATAAATACCTGTGGGGTGTCATGGGATTCAAAAATTGAGGAGAGGTGGTGCAGTGCAGTGAACATCTCATTCCATGTGTAGAAAATGACTCCAAAGTGGATGTTAATGATTGGCTAAAAGAAGTGATTGCAGTTGGACGTGGTAAAAACCATAGTGTGAAGGAAGTAGCTGAATTTGCAGGTGTATGGAAGAATACGGTAATACAGATCTACCAGAAGCAGCTAAAATCCCAGTCTACAGGAAATTCCGCTTGGAATTGTGCCAGGGAAGGCATCCACCAAATCTGGTCCAACTACACAATTCTTTAATGCAAGACTGGCTGAACATCGATGTGGCCTACATCCAGAAACCTGTCCAGTCCAAGCTGAATCTGATCACAGCTGTTATTGGTCCTTATGGAGATAATACATGCTGTTAGGCTATACAGGCTATTTCAGTCACAGGTATCTAACTTTTTGTCCAGTCATCACAGCCATAAAAAAATCCTATATATAATTCATTAATTAATTAATCTCCAAAATGGTAACTTTTCTCTAGAAGGAAATCTGTATGTTTAATGTTCTGGACCATTTATATTACTTCATTCATAATGGAACTGTCATGCAAAGAAAAGAGCAGCTGGCTTTTTCAAATCATGTAAAATAAGATGCCATAAAATGCAGATACTATACAATCCATCACTCTCATAACATAGCACATCATAGGCCCAGCTGCCCTTTACATAGGCACGCCAAAATAATCCCATGCTGTTGTGCAGCTAATCACAACTAATCATGTTTTGTTTGTTATTGGACCCAAGAAGAAAGATTCTTCCCTTGAAGTGCATTTTGTTTAAGTTACATGAGTGGACAAAATAAGACTAATCAGAACACATTTAATACTTTCAATAATTATACTATTTCAATAATGACATCATTATTTTACAGGATAATTGAATGTAAAGCTTGTGAATGCAGGGTGAACATGAAAATAACATGTCAATACAGCACCAGGGGCTGTATGTTCCAAGTGCTCCATTATTGTAGCCCCTTGCTCTCATACTGCAACTGTAGTTTATCACGTTGCTATTGCAAATTTAGGGAATATTTTGGCAGAAACTGAATACAGGATACAAACCTGTGTTTACATTAGCATGTTATACCTGTACCTACAAGTCACAATGTTTTTATTAGCTTACACTGAGCTCTTCATGTATACATAGGAGCTGGTTGTTATCTAATGGAGGCCGCTATTCAGAGCAGACAATGTTTTCTCGTTTCATGTTTTTAAGCTTGAATTTATTTTTGTCCTACTGTAGTGCATATTTATCAATCACTTGGTTCATAAAACTCCAGGTAACATATTTTGATCAATTTTCCTAATACTACCAGTATTAAAGCCACGAGTCAGATTCATTCACCAGTTTCTTGTTCAGATGTTCCCGTTCCACCTTAAGTGGTACAGTATTTCCTCTCTGGTGCTGACATTCAATTTCTTATTTGCCAGCTTGTTGCTCAAACTTTCCCATTCCACCTTCACTGGTGCAGCAGTTATTATAAAAGATCAGGCAGTGGAATGCTAACAAAGCACTATGTAAGGTGGAACAATTCTAACAGGAATGTCCTTATTTGAATGTTAGCAGTGAATCAGCTTGAATCAGCTAGATGAAAATGTGTAACTGAATTAACATTGAAAAAAAAAACCATTCTATTCAACGGCCACCACCATTTCTCAGGGAAGGGAGGGCTGGGTATTTCATAAGTTGCAGTTCACTACCTCACCACTAGAGGTTACACACCACTCCTTTAAAGAGAGGACTCCAATTGTCAAGTTCTAACAACAGCATGCCAATAAAACAACAACAAAAACTGATCAGCTGGGCTTCAGGGTGGGACTACAGATGGTTCAGAGGGTCAAACTAGAAAACTGCTTTAACAATTTTTTAAAACATAGTTTATTTGGCAAATAATTCCATTATTAACTTGTTATTTTAACACTACTAATTAACATACGTTAATGTTGGAAATGTTTTTCCCTTCTCCTGCAAAGGTCTGAGATATTAGACGTGCTACAACAGCGACGATTCCCAATCATAACATGCAGAGAAAGTAATTTAAAGTGACACTGAACAGCCTTTTAGATCATAATGTGAAAAGCAGCTTCACAGCCCCCCCAGCCTCAGAAGAGCATGAGAGAAGGACATGTTCAGAGGCCATGCCTATGGCGGAGAGCGCCACAGCTGAGAAACAGATACATTTAATTGAACAAAAGAAATAAAAGCAGCCCGCTTTCAGCCAACCAGCCCCCAAAAGAGTGATTGTTAGCAGGGCCATCAGATTAAACACAGCCCCAAACCACACTTTAACCGAAACAAAACATTTTTGACTGAAAGGCCATTTATATGAGTGCTCCATATTAAAAGCCACATTACGAAGGAATAAATCCACATGTGAACCCCAGCAACTGTCGTGTAGTTCCTCCATTTGAGGTTCTCTGGAGTCATTGGAATCATGCGTGCGTGCGCGTGAGCGTGTGTGTGTGTGTGTGTGTGTGTGTGATGTCGAAATGTCACTGCTGGTGGGAGAATGAGAGTTGATTTCACTCAAAGAGGGAGGGTAGTCTCCCACAGCAATTGAGGACAGATTCCCCCCATGGTTAACCTCTTTTCATCTCCTCTGTTGTCGTACAGGCTACGCCACCACAGAAACGGCACATTTGGCAGCCATACTCTACCCTGCTGTACAAGCCTGCAGCGTAAAGCAACACAGAATAGATCTAATACACACGCACATGCATACACATGCACACGGAGCACGCTGTAACAGGCTTCAAGGCAGCAACTTTATATTAAAAGCTTCATATCTGCTCGGAAGAAAACACCAACATACAAATACATTTATACGACACCCACACAGTTAGGTGTCTGTAGACTTTGAGGGAGTCCAGTGTTTGTAGTCCAATTCCTGGTTCTAGTAATCAGTACGTCTTTGATGAAGTCAGGCGTGCTGGAGATGGAATCTGAATAATCTTTAAAAAGAGGATTTGAACCAGCTCCCAAGAAGACACTATCTCTGCTAGCGAACTGTATTAAAACAGTACTCCAGGATTTATAGCCTGAAACAAACCTTCTGTTGCTTCAGATCCTGTCTATTCACATCTACTGGAAGGAGACCACCCTTCCTTTTTTTAATATCCAGTTAAAATGCCCATTTAATACATCTAATTAGTTAGCAATTTCTCAGGAGACAATTAAAAGTAATATATTATAACAGCTGTATTAAGACCTGGTGGACCACCGAAGCCATCACCATCAGATATAAAGTATTCAAAGCTTTTATCTTCAGGGAGAGAAGAAGATCAAGCTCTACTACTGCAACTATGCAACCCTATGGATCGGGAAAGGACATGCAGATGTCAAGAGGCTCTTACTGAGAAAAGGAAATAAACTGCAAATCAAACAAAATAGCTGCGGGACACTGGAATCACCACCCATGACTCGGATCGTGACCAGCAGAAAATGCCACCAACTTTTAGGAAGATTTGGAGATGTAGGACAATATCTTGAATTGAGTTCTTTAAGACCCTCAAAGCAAGTTTCCTAAAACAAACTAAAGCTGAAGTGTGGACACACTAAATGCTGAAGCAGTGCCTTGGCCTGGTCATGTTTTGGGGGCATTTTGTGGGCTGAAGGTTAGGCAACCAGCCTTGTGACCGGAGAGTGTGCAGTTCGAGACCCTGAACTAACAGTACACGCCTGGAGTTCCCTTGAGCAAGGCACCTAACCCTCAACTGCTCTCCGGGCGCCGTGAATAGGGCTGCTCACCAC
Organism: Prochilodus magdalenae; assembly: GCA_024036415.1. Taxonomy (NCBI): domain Eukaryota; kingdom Metazoa; phylum Chordata; class Actinopteri; order Characiformes; family Prochilodontidae; genus Prochilodus; species Prochilodus magdalenae. The sequence goes on from JAMWET010001845.1 coordinate 188,725, forward strand.
ACTGTGCAAATGTGCCTCCTAGTGTGTGTGTGTTCACTTGTGTGTGTGTATGTGGTTGTTTCACTTCACGGATGGGTTAAATGTGGTAGACAAATTCCTCTGTGTGAAAGCCCAATTGGCAAAGGCTTCTAAATACTGAAATGCTGCTGGTATAGTTAGTTGCTGAGGCCTCTGTGGGATTTCCTGTTAAATTTGTGCTTTCCGATGCTGATAAACGAAGCTCTTGCATTTAACTGCTTGATTAAGATGTAGTTAAATAAATGAAGAGCGGTCTCTGACTTCTGCACACCACTATAAGCCCTGGGAAACATATCTGTGATCATCACTTGCATGTTGTGTGCAGGTGTGACCGAGACTAGGATGAAAAGCGCTGGAATACTTCTTTAATGTTTATTCATTCTGCTGTCCAGATCACTCTTCCTGACTGATCTGGGCCTTTTGCACACTTTTGCACACTTCTGCACACTTCTGCACACACACACACACACACACACACACAGACTAGAAAGCCATCATTTTGGGCTGATCCACTGACCCACTCGTAGCTCTTGGCCGAAGACGGTCCTCTCTCCCAGAGCAGAGCAGTTCCAGCGGCCATAGCGGAACTGGTACTGGCACTCGTTGATGCCCATCTGAGCTCCTTCGCCGATGACGATGATGGCGTCCGGGCGGCTCTGACAGATGGCACGTTGTCGGGGGGCCAGACCGGGGATCTTGTTGCAGATGATATTCGCACCCAGAGCCACCACCGAGGACAGGGCACTGTGAGGCGGAACAGAACACACGCACATGAGCAGTGGAGCACGGTTTCTGCCCTGCTGTATTTATGCTATTGGATAAACAGGCCATACAGGAGGATTTAACCCCTTAGTCTATGAGGGCATGTATGTGTATTAGTCTAATAGCAGTTGCTGAATAATTCATATCTGTGTAATAATAACATAACCACTCAGATCCTCATTATTCATTTATTAACATTTAAACGTTATATGTTTTATGGTTACTGTATAATAAGTCATTACATGTAGACATAGATAAAGAATCTAAGGGAATGAAACTGGAATGGCCTGAAATTAAATTTCTTGCTTGCATAAATACATAGCTTACATATTAGATTAGCATCAGTTACCACATAATTCATAGCAGTTGCTGAACAATAAATCTCAAGATCAACATATGCACAATAAGCCTAGGGTTCAAGAGGCTAGTATAATTTACAATATAGTTATAGAGTCTATAATATAGCTGTATGACTTACATATCACTGCTGTCACAACAAAACCCCATATATTATATTTGTATATAAAAGGAAAAACTTTGCATCGCTCTTAAGAGTTTTCGAGTTTCTTCTTTTGGTCCATTCATGAAATTTACCCACAGTGTAAAAGAACAAGAGCCATTTTCAAATTATGTCAAAGCCTGAAACACGCCACAAATGGAGAAATTGTTTTTTTGTTCCGACAGCAGTGATACTTTACCACAGTTCCCTAAACCCCTCTGACCACAACAAGGGCTCTGTTTTCTTTCTATTCATTTTATGAACTGTTCAGCTTTAATTTCAGTGCATCACAGGAAACATGCTGACGTTTAAAGGAATGCTATTACGGGAAATGAAGGAATTCGAGAGAATCTCATGCTTTGTTCATGTAAAGCACAACAGACAAGTCAAAACCTCTCATAAAGTGAACAAGAGCAAGTACTCGCATGCGGGCAAGGAGCTACACTTAGCGGAAAAAACCTCCAAACAACGTCCAGACCAATTAGCACGGCAGAGCATGTTACTCTACAGACAGGGACGATAAGTAACCAAAGGATCGCAGAAAATACAGCCCAATTAAAACACAGCCGCACACATAAAACTTTGGCTTGTTCTTGTAACTCAAGCTTGCTACACATTCAGCTTGTTCTTTGAGAAAGTTCAGCTCAAAGGGAGTAACATTCAAACACTGAATGTATATCTGCCGTACATCAGCTGTGCACAAAAATCCCTCCGTTTTACGGCCTAGAGCGTCCTCTTATATGAAGGAGGCAGAGCCGTCTGTGCCCTGATACAGTCCTAGTTTTGTTCACACATCAGAGAAGCTTATCTCCACATACAGATCTGTAAAGTTTAGCAAGCAGCCGTATAAACCCGGAGATCCACACACCACAAAGTGGAATGCAAAACCCGCTTGTTTGAGCTTCTCATAACTGAGACTTGAGTGATTGGACTGAGCATTTTATACCACAGCTACACTTACAGAGCTTTAAGGAATCACAGTCATCCAAAACATATCACTGCATGTAGCTCATCCACCATTCATAAAACAGGATCATTTCATACTGCCATACAACAATAAAGACCACCTGAACACAATATCCAGCTGAAGACAAGGTCTAAGCCTGTGGCTGCTTATTTTCAGCATGGGTGGACAGTAGTAAAACACGACTAGAGCTTGTTTTGATCCAATTAGAGTATCTCTTTAATTCCATCTTTCTTTGTCCTCCAACTACAGCCCCACAGGTCTGAGTGTGGAGCCCTAATGCGTAACCCTTGACGGGTAATTTCATCACTTTTGCATGAAATCTATTCCTCACGGTGTGATTCAAAGCACTCGGCATGGCCGGCAGAGCCAACCGCCGTGTGCTTCAGTGTCCAGTGTTCACCAATCGGAAAAACAGCCACGGCTCTCTGAGGGTTGATTACTGCTTTCCACTGAATCCTACCCGTCGATCTACTCCAGGTTTATGACTTTGAACGATATAATTTTGGAAGATTCAAAGATGACATTGAATGATTTTGTTGCTCTACAGGCCGGTTCTGTTTTTCTAAACACCTGGCTTCAATAATGTTCCTACTGGTCACTGGTAATTCTAATAATGCTGCTTCTACTACTAATATTAATGATAATAATAAAAATGTTCTTATTAATATTAGCATCAATAGTATTATTACCATTAGTAACAATATTACAGCTACTACTAATGGTAGAACTGCTGCTGCTATTCCCACCACCACCACAACAACAACTAATAATAATAATACTAATAATAATGAGAATAATAATAACAATAATAATAATAAAAACAAGAAATGTTATATATATTAAATGTATAGCAACAGTATAGTAATACTACAGTAAATATAGTAATATAGTAATAATAATGTAACTATATAGTAATAGAATAGTAATACTACAGTAATAGTATAGTAATACAACAGTAACAAAGTAGTAATAATACAGGAATAGTTTAGTAATATTACAGTAACAATATAGTAATACTACAGTAATAGTATATTATGATAAAGTCTAGAGGATTCCTGTAACAATACAATTCAAACACACAAGTTATGGAATACTGTAAGACACTGCTAGTACTACACTACTATTGTAATAGGTCAATATTCGGATTATGGATTTATAATCATAAACCACGCTATAAAAGTAATATTGATTGTATTGGTTGGTGTATAGCTCTTTTCTGTAAGGGTAATATTAATTACAACACCAGTATAACAATCTAATAATCATGATAATAACCAGTTCTGATAAGTCTTGTAGTCTTCTAGATAAACCAGCACAGACCAGCATGGCTGATCTCCAGCAAAACCAGCTTATGTTGTGTTTTGGATGCCTGTGTTCTGGTCAACCAGCATGACCAAGCTGGGTGCCCAGTTAAACCAGGACCAAACCACACTGTACCAGCAGAAACCATCACAGACCAGCACGGGACGCACACTGCTCTGTGTTGTGTATTCTCCAGAAGGGTATTTGGCTGCATGCTCTCATCTCAGGTCCTTGTTTAAAGTCCTGCAGGTGCAGTAAACACTACAGCCAGCAGAGTTTTGAGCAGCTGCCCCTGCCTGCACTGCTCAGCTCCCCCTGCACCTGCTGCTCTCATCACCAAATCACCAGTTACACCGAGCACATGCACTAGAACGCGCACCCGGGACGCTGCGCACACGGACCATACCGCTCACAGCTCACAGACTCACGCAGCACCACCAACACCACCACGCTCAAAGCACGCAGCCCCGTGCGCCGTAACGCACGCGCCAGTCAGCGCCGTATCACTCACAAAAACGACCCGTCAGACAAACCGCTGGTTGAAGCAAGAGCGCTGTAAACCCACAGGTAGCTGCCGCTGCTGAGGATGAGCAGGATCTGGGGGTAGTAGACTGACAGCAGCGCGCCGCGAGTGGAGCCCGTGCGCATGGTGCTGCAGAAGAGAAGCTCCGGATCCTTCCCGAGTGGTTTTTGGGCGTGTTTTTTTTTTCTTTAGCAGAACCGGCTGGGTGGGAGCTGTGCCCCCGTCACGCAGCTCCGCGCTGCCGAGCCCTCATCTCCTGCTCCAGGACTGAAGGAGGACTGCTGCTGCTGATGGAGGGAGCAGGGATTACATATGCGCGCATCGCTGCACTATTGGCAGGAGAGGGGCTGGTGGGGGGGCAGGAAAAAGGAGGGGTGGGCATCTCTGTGGTAGGGGGGAGAGCAGGTAAAGTGGGAACAGCACGGGATTAGTCCTTCGCAACTCACAAAGAGACATTAGACATTACCTATGTGTATGTCAGTGCTGCTGTTTGGTGACCACCCCCGTCACTCAAGTGAGGGAAGTGGGGGAAAGCTGCTTTCATGTTTCTAAGCAGCCTTTAAAGGTGCATGGTTGCTGATATCTGAACTCAACAGCTAAACAAATACACCTCCCTCCCTTCAGTGCTCTGTTGGATGCAGCCATTCATGTGCAGCCCACCTACAGCAGCAGCATTTGGGGAATACCACAAGCTTAAAGTTGCGGTGTGTAACCTCTAGTGGTAATCTTGTGTATTGCAACCTACTGAACTCCTGACCCCCAACCCCCAAACCACCTCTCCATCCCTTTAGGTTTTCCACCTTAATGCTTTTCATTAAATAATGGTTAGCATTCTAGCAATGAATTATACTCCTCGAGAAGTCCTACTGAGCATGCTTACATCATTACTACAGGTTAGTAACAGTGTTTCAAATGTTTTATAGTGTTTTTATTGTTAATTAATTTCATACTCAGGTATATCTGAGCATCACAACATCTACCGATAAGTTAATGTAGCCTATCAAAACATCCTACTAAGTCTTATTAAGTACTGGTAAAACTTTCCAACAAGGACGCCCCTCAGCCTCTTGTCCGAGTTTTCTCATCTCGCCCTAAATGGTGCGTCCATTACATATAGTTATAATAATTACTGCACCATTTAAGGTGGAACAGTAAAATTCAGACCACTAGCTGGCAAATTAGACAGCTGGTAGTATTTACAATTGTGATAAGGAAATTTAAGTTATCATCATATCCTATGGAACTCGGTCAGTGAGTGGTTCATGTTTTCTGGGCTACTGCGGGAACATAGCGACTCTGCATGACAGCCTCCATTAGAAGACGACCCGCGGTTTTACGGTTAATAGTAATTATACACTAATGAAAACATAATGTTCTATACTATATTCCAGTTCTGCTAATAGACCCCCCTAGATCTCACACACTGCTCCTTTAAGTGCAAATTGTACCTGAACTTCGCAGGGCAGCTGGGCTCCTTTTAATCTCCTTAAGATTCATATTAGTTCGATCCTGCTGGACCTGGTCCTGAACATTAACTCAGCCGTAGTCTTTCCTCGGTGCTCCTGTGAGACGTAGTGCTCCGGTATATCCATGAAGCAGCATGTACATGAACCAGTAATTAAATTCAGCTAAGCGTAACACATGGGCTTTTTCTGGGGTTTTTTAGCCTTGCCAAACTGCAATCCTGCCAGTAAATGATGCATGCAGTGTCTGTCTTCACTGGAGGAGTTTAAGCTGGTTCACTAATAGAGAATAAACAATGTGATAATGCCATGGTGTCGAAGTGCTGGGGACATCTCCTCTCCATTTCTTTGCCAACTGAGTACTGAATGTACTGAAACTGTACTGACTGATGAGTACACATTGTCTCGTTTGGCTCCCCAGTGAACATTCTTCCTCAGCGGGCATGTGCATTACTGATTACTACCTTTTCTATTCATTGGTCCATTTCATTAGTAATGAAACCAATTAGCTCATTTCTTTATATCATTACTTGTTGCCTTGCTGTTGTACTTTTCACTGTGTTCCTCAGAGCAGTATTGACTCACTCCTGTATTTAAATGTTATAGTGCCCCCCCTGGTGGTGGTACATAGGAGCTGCATTCAAAATAGCACAGATAGAGCTTGCTGCTAACTTTGAAATTGGCTACCCCACATGTCTGAAAGTATCTAGACTTAAAAGTGAATTCTGCTACTTACCAACAGAGTGTGATGCTCCAGAGCAGCTAGACATGAGCCTAAGCCAAGCATTGGCTAGAATCTGTTGCCCCACAGTGTTAGGCATGGTGCAGTTGTCTGGAGGGATGAAGCATCATCCAGTACCTTTTGGGATGTGTTGGAGTAGCGTTTGTGATTCAACACTAATCAGCCAGCATCAGTACCTGACCTTGATCAAACCCTTTCAGCAGCTGGACATTAGCCTAAGGTCACCATGCACCAAGCCAAGTATTGGCTAGAGTCTGGTGCCCCACAGTGCTAGGCATAGTGCAGGTGTCTGAAGTGGTAGAGCATCATCCAGTACCTTTGGGATGTATTAGAGTGGCATCAGGCCCTGACCTCAATCAAACCCTCTCAGCAAAGTTCTAACATCTAGAAAAGTGGAGGCTGTTACTGCAGGATTCACTCCCTATAAATACCCTGGATTTGAGTAGAAGCTTCAGATGAAGTGTCCACAAACCTCTGAACATATAATGCAGCTCTTCTAGATTTCCAGAAAACAGCAAGCACCAGAGCGGGAACGTTCTGTTGTCAAAGTGGGTTGAAGGTTGGAGAATCAAAGTTAACCTCTCTTTTAAAGATGCCACATTTAACGTCTCTTTTTTAAAGATGCTCTTTGCAAACACTGGCTTGTTTGCCCTGAAGCAGAGAGGCCATGCAAGGGGGTTGTAGGCGGAGGTGGCCCTGTGTAATATCATAAAGCTTCAAAGGGTGGACACGTTTATGAGGCTCTCTGTCTCTCTCTCTAACGCTGAGATCAAAGTGCACCATGGAGGTCTCCAGCGGGCCCTTAGTGGATGTTTCTAATAGGCGCTAACGTAGTGCTAAACCTACGTAGGCCGCAGTTAATGGAGCGCATTAGGTTTTCTGCTTCAACTTTGCCAAATAGCTTGGGCTCCGTGTGTCTTCCCTCACGCACATTCAGGTGCTCTCATCAGTGTCTTAATTACATTACAGAGGGCCTCAACGTCGCCTTAACTGGGTTATGCTGGGCCTACAGTTTAAATCCTATTTGGCTTCAGGCTGCTCTTGCCAATTACGCTCAATGCTGGTGTTCTGAGCCAGAAGGCTTGTAGGTAATGTCCCTGCCTGCAGGTCCGCAGCACTATAAAACGTTGCGGCCAAGAGAAAACTCTGGAAGGAAGATCTTCTCAGAGCAAGAGGGAGAAAGAAATCCCATCAATTGCCTTTGTTAGTGTATTTGACCACAGGTCTCAAAGCCAAAACTGCACTTTAGCTGCGCTTTCACTGTTTGGAAGCTTATACAAATGGTATCTGTTTCTTTTCAGTTCCTCAGGATTGTGGAGGAAAAAGAAAAATAGGGCCATTTTTCTCTCGGGCCGGGAGAAACATCTCAGCGTCTCGTCGAATTTTATCAATGAGCCGTCACCTCAGGAGCCCTTCACCAAGCCCTGCCAAGGCTGTTATTCCCCCCATCAGATCTGGTTATGTGAACTCCACAGCTAAATCCTAGGAATTGACAAAGGAAAATTGCAACCATGTTTACTGTACCCGCGTTTCAAGCTCAGTTTCAGTGTTTACCGTCTCTGCAGCATCTTGCAACTTTTTGACGAACACATGAGGATCAAAGGAGGAGCAGCATGTCTCTACTTTTTTTTCTTCTTAGCAATGTGTTGCTCAAAAACATCTGTGTAAATCATGAGTCTTTATAATTCATCCCAGAATAAAGGAGGTTTTTTTAATCATCACTGACGACGTTCGCATGAAACAGATGCAAGGGCACAAACGCACAAACAAAGGGACAGAAACATCTGGGGGCATGCAGGCATTTACAGTGGTTTAAGAGCCCCTGACAGAGTGAAAATCTCCTGCCCCTCCTTTCTCTCTGATGTGCCGAGTAAATGAATGTTGCACTATACCGCAGACACACGGATCCACTTTGTGTCCAGGAGATACTTCTTTATGTCCGGAGTGGGCCGCTATTAAGTGCAGTTGGGGGTTTAATTCACCATATTCTTCATTCTGATTAAATTAGAAATAGTATTTTATATGGTTATGCAATGCTGCCTGTGTGTCTGTACAGTTGGTCTGGAGCAGCAATGTCCAAGCTCTTTTTAAACAGGTCCACATCACACCGTGTCCAAATACCAAAATACACCCATCGGCAAAAGAATAGCTGCACAAATAGCTACACCCAGAGGGAATCAGCCGACAGGAATGAAACTCTGTGTAGGTTTGACATTGTGAGACATACGAATGACTTAAGTTTCACACTCAGCTGTGCATTTGATGTAAGCAAGGACAAGCCTTATCGCTGCACCTGACTGACCCAACAGCCACAATTGCGGCCATTCAGCGAGCAGTGATGGCCTTCATCAGTCATCCTGTAGGTCCCCATACTTTTGGCAGACGACTGCACAAGACTACATGCACCCAGACAGTTACGACGACTGCCCCTAACACCACATCATCGACGCCCAAGACTGCAGACTGTCATGATAAGATAATGATATCTGTTGTAGTGAGTAAGAGGTGTTCTCCATCATGGATGCCATCTTGTATAGCTCAATAAATATTGTCCATATCAGTCTAAATTGATCATCATTCATTTTTCCTGGTAAACTTTTTTCTTCTTCCCAATAGAATTGCAATCAGACACTTCCTTCTGGGTGAAATTTTTACTATTCACAAATGAATTAAAATAGGTTTACAAAATATTGGCGTGTAAAACAGAATCTTTCATTGTGCTACTGAGTTTCCTATAACTGTGTAAAAGATGCACAGGGCTTTTAAATTTAACCAACTTTGCTACTACATGGTGGTGAATTACACTGCTGCCACCATCAGGTAAAAAGGAAAAACTGCACCAGGTCTTTCTGTTGAAAGACTACTGGAATCTAGTACAGATGCTAGAAATCATTAGACATACGCTGCAGGTGTTTTGACTGAGTTTTGACATTTATGGCCCTAAGCTCTAATAGTCATGGTCCGCCACTGAAGTATACACTGTTATTGATCATCTGGGTAGGATTCCAACACTAATCTGTATTCTTGTTTGGGTGGTCAGTCATGGGCTGGAGCTTAGAGAACTAGCCTCAACTGACAGTAGTGACTGACGTGCCCTTGAGCAAGACATCTAACCCCCATCTACTCCCCAGGTGCCGTGGGTAGGGCTGCCCACCACTCAGGGCAAGTGTGCTTACTGCCCCCTAGTGTGTGTATGTGGATGTTTCACTTCACGGATGGGTTAAATTTCTCTGTGTGCAAATCACAAATGGCAAAAAAAGGCCCTAAACTCTCTACTCAGGGAATGATTGGCCACACCTCATTTTTTTAATAAAGCAAGAGAAGTCAATGCAGGCATTACGGGTTGCACAAGCCACATGATCCCTTCTGATTTAAGATGGGTGAGACACTCCATTTCAGACACTCCATTATACTACTCTTTTTATCATGCCCTCATCGACTTGACCTTGTCATTTCCTCCTTAAGGGAGTATCCAATGCCCCAGTACTGTTCTATTACTGTGTTAGGCCAAGTGAATCTTATTATGCAATGCTTTGGAAGGGTGAGGAAACAAGTGAACTTCAATAAAAGAAATTGCCCAGAAACCACTGTAATCCAACGTAATTCCCTCTTTTAAATACAATAAAACGGCAGAGCCAAGAGCCCCAGAAACTACTAGCTAGATATACTGTAACTGTTGATGCTAACTAACCTAAGCCACTATACATATATTTATTGTAATGTAGCTGCTGCTGGTGAAAGTAGCCTTCAGTGCAGCTTCACCTCCTGGTCAGGGAGTTTAACACGTTGTTACATGAGGCCTAAGACAGATTGGCATGAACAAGGCATTTATGCAGTGCCTTGCTCAGTGTCTGCACTGTTGCGCAGTGGTCTGCTGTATGGGCAGGATGTTCTTTACGGTGATTTTTTAGGGGAAGAGAGGGAAAAGCAAAGTACAGCAGGGGAATGCAAAAAAGGGGACGCAAGCAAAAAGCGTATTGCTTTTCTCCTGTAGCTAACTTGGTTTTGTTTCTTATTATTTTCTACAAATAAGGTTATTTGCTTAATGGTGTTTCCCCCAGCACAGCAGATTTAACGATTTCCTGCCCCAACACACCTCCAGCTCGTGAAGGGCTTGGTAATCACTTGATAAGCCGGATCAGATGTTTTAAGGTAAGGAATAGCTGAAACCATGTGGACCTGTAAGTTGCCAAAGGCAGTTAATAAACACAGACTTAACACTGGCAGTGCCTGAGAAGTTAGCGGACACTGCTAGGCCAGTTAGTGTCAGCAGCTACAGCAACTGAAAGATGATACAGCTTTGTTTATATTTTTGTTTATATGTATATATATGTATAAATATATACACATACATGTACATATATATGTTTACACAGGGCAATACGGGACCCTGAGCGGGTGCTACATTCATCAGTGTAACTAATTGTCTTGGTTTTAATATTGGGCATGCCAGCACAATCCTCACAGGTGAATTCTACACTCACTATGAAATGCTTCCCCATGTTCAAGAAAGATCACAGCATATCTACATGTTTAGAGGACCTGTTGCACTAAATCAGTCGACCATTGAAATGTGCAGATGAACACCTATTTACAAGACCCAACAGGGTAAGATATCCCAAAAGTCCATCTATGTCAGATGTACCAAAGCCATACAAATATGACTAGAATGAAAGCCAATACTGGCAATTGGTAACCCTGTATGAGAAAGTTCCTGGCTGGGTTCAGTTTTCATTTATCAAGGTGCAAACAGTGTAAATGTATCCTCAAAAGTACACCAGTAGTTTGTAGGTCTAACTGGGTACCCTAAAGATGTTTTCCCAGGGTAAGGTATGTTCTTGTGCTTTTTAATCCCTGAATGTTTTAAACAGAACAATAAAAAAACAAGCTTTAGACAGCGTATCATGCCTCAGTTGTATTCCTTACATTTAGTTTAAAGGTGCAGTGTGTAAAATTTTTTGGCATCTTTGGCAGGTTGCAGACAACTGAATACCCCCCCTCACCTCTCCTTTTTCAAACATGTAGTAGAGTCGATGTGGCTGTCAGGTTTTTGATAAGGAGTATTCACCTTTTCATTTTTATTCATTTTTAGTGTGCTTAATAATATGATCCTCCCACTTGTCAGCAAGCACTGATCTTTCTTGTTTCTTTACATAAATACATAACAGCTTTACAGCTCTACATGGCCTCTTCTATTGGAAGACCTGCTCCTATGTAGATCTGAAAACTCACTCTAAGCTAATGAAAACACAGCAATGTCTAGCTCATGGTTAATTATACTAATGAAAACATGGTTCTGTGTATTATATTCTATTTCTGCTAATAGACCCACCAAAATCTCACACACTGCTCCTTTAATTTATGTATGACACAGATCTGAGATGTGTGTTGAAGTTGGAGGACACATGTTAAAACAGTATTGGAACTTACATCCTAAGCCTTTCAGGATAGTATCAGTACCTACTCTTATTGTAGCAGATCAGATGCTATTCCTGAACAATCACTGCTTTGATTTTTACATGATTTAATCAAGCCAAAAGGTCACACTTGAATAACATGTTACATCAGTACTTCCCAAACTTTCCACAATGCCGTACCCTCTCAGCCTTTCTGCTGCATAGCCCTTCTGGCTCCCTATACAGTACACAGATACAGTATATACTGTAACATCCTGCTGCTGGCTTACTCACTCATGGGCGTGCGTGAGGCCAGGCAGAGTGGCTGTGTGCTGAGCTGAATGGGAACGCTGTTAAGAGAGACTTTAAAGTGTGGACTTTATTAGTGTTTTTATGTGATGACTGAGCAAGTTTATATGGAGAGACCACAGAGGGCGAGAGGAGGGGGCCGTGGCCTGTGTCTAATTCTACACTATATGTAGAATTATATATATATGTATAAGCTCACCAGACAAACAAATTGTCCCTTGTGACTAAGCATGTATAACAGCTGTGATAAGATTTGACATGGACTCTACATGTTTCTGGATGTACACCACATCAGTGTTCAGACACTCTAGCATCAAAAACTGTGCAGTTGGACCAGATTTGGTGAATGCCTTCCCTGGCACAATCTGAGGGGAATTTCCTGTAGACTGGGATTTGAGTCACAGCTGGTAGAACTGTTTGACTATATGTCAAACATATAGTTACCTGCAAATTCAGCTACTTCTTTCACACAGTGGTCCAAACAAATGCAGTCACTCCTTTTAGCCCATCACAATCTACTCGTCTCAATCTCCTCGTGTCATCACACACCCTCACCTCACCTTTGTCTAGTGAACTCATATATATATATATATATATTTGTATGTGTGTGTGTGTGTGTGTGTGTGTGTGTGTGTGTGTGTGTTTGTGAGAGAGAGAGAGAGAGAGCGAGAGAGAGCGAGAGAGAGAGAAAGTGAGTCTGTTTACTAATCTGAACCACAGATCAGTATTTAACAGCACTAGAAACAGTAGCAGTGTCACCAACACATTACTAAAATGCCAACAACTAAGTGCTAATCACAGCAACTACAAACCAATAACTCACTACAACCGCTGTCTAAACAGCCTCTGTGAAAGCTAAAGTAATGCAGGTACAGCACTAACGAGCATTATACAGGAATTAAAGGAGCAGTATGTAAGATTTAGCGGGATTTATGAGCAGAAATAGAATATACTATGTAGCAAAACTGTAAAAACAATTGTTTTCCATGGTGTATAATTACATGGGAATACATATCATTCTGTTTTCATTAGCTTAGATTCAGCCCTTCATGTCTACATAGGAACAGGCCGTCTTTCCGCAAAGCCTGCTACATAGGGGCGCAGAATTGCTACCGAAGCCCAGGATGAACAAACCTCACACTGGCTGTCTTCCACGTTTTAGCATTGTTGTGGAGGCTTGAATTAGGTGGCGCTATAGCACAAGTTAGAAGACATCATAAGAACCAGTGGTTGCTGCAAGTGCTCGGGAACGATTTTATGTTGTGAGAAGTTTGAGAACCCAAATTTTGACAAATGGAGTACAGTACTTATAATTTAGTACACTAAAAATCGAGGTAGACTAATCCCTCATAAAAGTAAAAAAAAACCTAAAAACCTACTAAAAATCTTACACGCTGCACCTTTAATGACAGTGATTACGGATATTCACTTCATACTCTCCTGAATACCAAATTTTATGAAAGCTCAGAGTAAAACACTTTCTACTCTAATGCAAGCTTTTATAATGAAAATCGTAATGAGCTAAATATGGAAAAGAGAATCAATCATTCGGTAGGCTGATTAAAGGGAATTTAATGCAGATTCTGTCCCTATCCCTAAGGTCATACGCCCACAGTTTGGCAATCACTGGCTTACACGAATGCTGTTAACTTCAAATTCAAACTGCGCAAAAACAGGAGTGTCCTGATATGTGTAGATCTGATGTAGCCCAGCAGAGGGAGACAATGCCTCTGGCATCCTTGCGCGCGCGCGCGCACCCACACACACACACACACACACACACACACACACACACACACACACGCACGCACGAACACACACGCACGCACCCACACACACACGCACACACACACATATTCGGGCGCGCACTCCTTCCTTGCCTGTGCCCGGGCTGCTCGTGATGGGACCAAGCCTTCACCCACCCACAGTGAACCCGGCAACCCCTGAAGATCTGCATATTCGTAGCCCCGCCTATGACCACGCCCCCCAACAGCCCACAGTAATTCCTCACTGGGGCCACACGGGGGCTCTGCTGCACTGCCCACGCGCGCCGTGTCACGCTGCTCCCGCCATCTTGTACAGAAGTGTCGGTCAGAGCGCTGGAGGAGACCCAGAGCCCGCCACTATTAAACCCACACAAACCCGCCATATACAGATTACACTGCAGAACAGCACTAAGTCACAGCGCTCTTCAGCTACCGAGCCCGAGAGTAAAACATGTCTGTGTAATTACGTAGTAAGTGGCGTATTACGTATTAGTATCTGATTTGGTGTTACTTTGTATTGATATTACAGATGATACGATGTTACTACTAATAATATCAATAATGTAGACAACAGCAGAAACAACAACAACAACAATAATAATAATAATAATAATGTAACTTAAAAAGGAGATGAAATCCTCATTCTATCTATCTATCTATCTATCTATCTATCTATCTATCTATCTATCTATCTATCTATCTATCTATCTATCTATCTATCTATCGATCTATCTACTCTGTTATATGTGTGCTGTATGTACTTATAAGTAATAACTAACATTATAACTTATAACATAATAATAATAAAAGTATGTTATTACCATACAAAATGTTTTTATAAACGTTATAAATATATTAATAAACATGTTATTACACAAATACATACAGTTTATAGTATAACACATATATTGTAGATATATACGCATGCATGCATGTGTGTGTGTGTATGTGTGTGTGCTTGTGCGCATGGGCATGGTAGTGGGGGGAAAAGTGAACCCGACTACCCAGGGCCCGAGTAGGGAGAGGGGCCCATTTTTTTCGCTCATGTTCCTCGTGTACTGGCATGGACAGGGGCCCACTGACATTGAGAGTGTACAGGGCCCAGAATTTGCTGCTACGCCCCTGCTTGTGCGTGTGTGTTTGTGTGTGTGTGTGCGTGTGTGTGTGTGTGTGTGTGTGTGTGAATAACAATGTTTGAATTCTCATCCATGCATGGATTATTATTATTATTATTATTATTATTATTATTATTATGTTGTCGTTGTTGTTGATCGTAAAGTCAATCACTCTTTTATCATATAGATTTTCCATGCAGGCCAAGCAGGTATAACTGTCTGGAAATGTGATTAAATAAGAACAATATTCCTCACTATTTAACTTACAGCAGAAGATGAAATATTATAAACACGGCGCTGAAAAGCACCATTTTTCTGATCCTTTTGTGAGAACATGGTGTATTCACACACCCACACTCGTGTATAACACACGCACACACAGTGAGAGGGCAAATGAGGTTCAGCACTAATACCCTGCAGTAGCACAGTCAGAGGCCTTGGTCTGGAAGCTGAAGCACACAGGTGAGCCCTGAGATCACCCAAATTCACTTTTACCAGGAGCTGCACATCACTGTCATGTAGACGCCTTTTCAGGACCAACCAGAACAAAAACCAAACGAGGCTTCTCCTCTCGGAGCTTCAGGGCCAAGGAGCGTGAGCAAGGCACAGTCTCAGGCTGTGTGGAGAGAGACACAAAAGCGGGGTGTGGAGCGAGCGAAAGACGAGGTGAAAAAGAGAAGTTTGTCATTATGTTGCCCATGTGACGGCGCCCTGTTGGGACAACAGATGTGCGATGATGTCATGCCAGAGGAGGGGTGGGGAGGTGCAGGGCGGGAGCGAGGGAGATGAGGGAGGACAGTGGCTGTGTGCAGCATTCCTTTTGGCAGAGGGGAGCGAGGGAGAAAGGTTGACTGAGGACAGGGGAGTGGAAGGAGGAAAGGAGGAGTGACTCCCACACTGGCCTGTGCCCCTCTCCTCGAGCCTGCGGCCTGCAGAGTGCGTTCTCACTTTAACCCCTTCGCCTGCAGCCTTGTAATCCGGGGACTTGATTATCCAGTACTGTATTTGGCATAGGGTCCACAAAGGGGTCGGGCTGATGGCCTATGACTGTGTACCTCAGTTAGGAGCTAGATAATTCGATTTATAGAACTCTCCAAATCATTTATACTGGTAGTTATTCAGAAACATGTTCGTGCCTAGTGTCACCGTCACCCTTGTTGTTATAGTTTACGTGACGTGAAATTCTTGTTGGTCCAAAATTGCTTGGAGTAAAATCTTGTTACATTCACGTTCATTGCATGTTAAGAGTGTGTTTTTTGTTCTCCTGTAATGTACATAGCAACAAGGCACATCATATACTATAATCTTTGCTCTCCACAAAAAAAAAACAAGTACCTTCAAAATGGTAACTTTACAGGAGAGGGCAAACCCACCTTTTCCTATATTGTAAGTGGAACCAAACGTTTTTCCAAGCAATTCTAGGCCATTTCTGTTGGTTCATTCAACTAGGAATCTTCGCATAATGTAAACAGCATCTCCTGCATTTGAATGATGCACAAAAAGTAAAAATCAACAAAAGTTGAGGTACGTGTTTTTTCATTGGACCGTGATGATATGCTTTATGTCCATAGTGAAGGCTATACTAACTAAAGGCCTTGCCTTAGCTATGTGTTGAGTTCTATAGCCTGGGCTCTCTGCGCTTGGATTTCATCTCCTCTTTGCGTTTGGAATGCTTTATTTGAAGCTGATGCTCTGAAACGACTGCTTTTTTGCTTTTCTTTCATGTGGAAGCCAGGACCAGAAATGTGTAGGCCCTTACAAATCACTGCAACAGCCGACTTTGACCAGAATCAAAGTATAAAACCAGGTGCTGTGTTCAGTAATGAGAGCTATGGTGAGCAGGCCTTTTACCTCTGGGCTGACCTGGAGTTTATATTTTGCTGAGATGCCGTTATCTGCAGCCCAACCCCAGCTTTTTTACTACGCCTGACTCGGCCTGGCCGGCCACACAAAGGCCAGCCTCTTGTGATGACAGGATTGCGGAGCTCGGAGTTTGTGATTTGATTGTGCGACAGCGATGCCAAACTTTCTGCCTCTGTCCCCTGACTCCGTCAGTGGCATAAGAAGTCAATTGTTCTTGCGGTATGCAGTGACAATGACTGTTTGTGATTGTGCAGAGCCGGAGTGAAGGGGGGCATCATATACAGTAACTGGGCTGCTCACTGCCAGGCCTAGGCTCTCTCAACAGGGTCGCGCAGAGGTCAAAATGCTCTCAGTCACACCATAAAAAAAATCCCCTCGTGTACGTGGGCGTGTATATGTGCCAATTGTACCATTAAGATCATTTTTTGCTTACTGGCGCCTTTACCTCCACTAACCCACGCGGAGATGCATTCCTCATCCTTTCTCTCACAGTCCCAAACCCGCTCTGCTAGAGGACTAGGCAAGGAATGCTCTCGTGCCACTGCAGGGATTGCACTGCCTTAAGTGCACTCAAAGCCAGGCTTACTGTGAGAAGCTGTGAAGGGTGTTTTTACTGAACAGGTGAACTAACTGTGTCTCCAACCACGAAGACAAAGAGCTTTGATAATGAACTTTCAGCACTGGATTCCTTCATGTCCGAGGCCATGTTCAGCCCACACGCTGTAAAACAGTGTCCTCTGGATAAAGTAAATAATCTTATCCATAAAAAAATAACTCAGACGGTTATAAATAATGAAATCCGCCTATGGTTTTTACCTGCTTGCCTTGTACTCAGTCTTGTTGCTTTAAAGGATTGGTGGCATTCCCTTTACTGTTAAACATTAAAGGGGAATGCCGCCAAAGTTACAAAGTTTTTGCCTAACTCAGAGGTTAAGATGTTAACATACTCGTTCAGCGTGAGCTAACGTAAAGTGGTTCCTGTTGGAGAAACTTACAGAATCTGATTTCTTTACAATGGTGGTGATAGGAACCAGGAGTCACAAGGTCTACACAACTACAGTCATAGCCAATTTATTTGTTATCCACAAAGCCCGGTGAATCTGTATGGGTCTCCTGAGTTTTTATACGCAGTATTAATAGTGCTGCTTTTCTTTGGGTGCTAGTTTGACATACATCCCCTCTCCAGTATGAAGTGATTCTGGAAAATCACTCAACAAACTATTAAACAATGTTCCAGGCCATTTCAGCTTCCTAAAGTTAGCCCTCAGAGGCATCAACCTGTCTGAGGGATGAATCAGAGGGTTCGAATATTCCAATAAATATAAAAGTGTAGGAAACCTGATGGTTAATTAGGATTTTTGATATGCAAATTGCCCTCTATAGTCCACCTGGGGGCAGTGTAGAGCCTGTCTCTTATGTTCTGGTCAGAATTACTAATCTGTTTAATAAAATGCAGAAAGTGGGGAAGGACTTCTGCAGCTGCCTAAAAGCTAAAGGCTGAACAAGAAGCTCTGCAGCATGCTGCTCTGCACCACCCAAAGGGTCTCCATTGTCAGCTATAGCATATATGAATATAAGCACGTCTGCAGAAACGTGCCAAAAAACATGAATCTAAAGTTGGGTTAAAAATCATGAAGTTAAAATTGCACGTTTGATTAAATATAAAAACACTTTAAACATTGGCTAGCAAATATATCAGCTAACAAACTCTCCATAGACTCATTGTGTGAAACAAGGTCTGAGATATACTGTGTAATGGTATATAATGACAGCTTAGATATACTGTGTAAGGATATAGAGCAATGTATGAGATATACTGTAATGATATATAACAATAGCTGAAGAGAAAACATAATTAGCCTTTCACTGTCACTGTCCAAAAAAACATTTCTCCAAAATATACACAAGAAGCAAAAAATCATTCTTAACTTTTAATGTACTCATGCAAATATATCTATATTCACATTGATTTATTTTCACATTGATTGGTTTCTATTAGTCCAGTGGTCTTGTAGGTATGCTGTAAAGGACAGCTGCCTTGTTCCAGGTAAGTAGAATAATATGGACAAATCTGGACAAAATATGGATAAAAATGGAGATACATAGATGTTACATAGATGTTTTTTTTTCTGGACAGTGATGATTTCTCCACTTCTTGGTGCAAATATCAAGCCTGAAATCACCTACTACAAATTTGTGGCGTGGGCCACAGTATAGTACAGTAGCAGTAAAATGCTGAGTGTCGAGTCTGCTGGCCTGTTCTTAACAAGTTTTTAAGGCTTTTATTCAAATATTTTTCTGATAACGCTTCACAAATTCAAATGACAGATTTGACTTAGTTCATAATTCCTGTCAGCACCACTATAAACTTTTCTGACTTGGTACATTTCTCTACTATAAAACTAAGCTATGTAGTTTAAGAATAGTCAGGTGCAATTTATTCATACAGCACCTTTTACAATAGACTGTCACAAAGCTTACAGAGATCCCGGGCCCAAGGCCCCAATAAGCAAAGCAAAGGTTACAGTGGCAGGGAAAAACTCCCTCCGAACAAGACTCAGAACCCTCCTCAGGCCAACGCCGAATGGCAAAATGAGCAAAAAACGGATCAAAATTCATAATTATATGCACATTTTAATGTATTAATAAGATAACAAAATAATCAGGGGAGATCATTTTTCTCACGCTATATTCCTAACACAGTGTGTTCATGTTGTCAAATCTATTGTTACTAAATTTAGTCTAAATTCAATTCAGCCCCATATATATTTTAAACCAGTGCATCAATATGAGAAATGGAGAGCCGAGAGTTGCTCTGTTCTCTTTAGGAACACTGGTGGCTAAATCAACACAAAATCGCCCACCCAAACCATTGCCTTGTAATTTCTAATCAGGCCGAACACTTCATTTTTACACCATTAGGCATTTAGTCCTTTTGCAAGCAGATAGAACCTGCTCTCTGTTTGTAAGTTTCATTCAGCACACACACACACACACATATTCACCCATCACAGCAGACACCGACACAGAGTGAGAAAATAAAATGTTAAAAGGGGGAAACGTCGGTGTTTTAGGAACAGCAGTAAGCTGCTTGAATGTAATGCGTATCTCTATTTTTCAGATCATTAAAAGCACTAATATCCTACATATTTTACTTTATCCTTCACCAATATACCCCATTTTATCACATTTTAGTATATACTAATATATATATATATATATAAATAATAAAAACATCAACAACAACAACAACATCTCTTCATCTCTCTCCATCTCTGAGAAATAGACAGGCTGATTTGATTCCTCTGCCTGTGAAAATAGTACATGTAATAATATAGGTAGTAATATATGATCTCTGTTCCGACTGGCTGCTCTGCAGTCTGGGCTGAAACACTCCTCACAGCTTCAACATCAGTGAGCGCAGCAAAATCTCAGTTAAAAGCTCCATGTCTTGGACAACTGAATTCTCCTTATTTTTGTGGAATAGGTCTGTATAAACAAAACAAACCATTCATTCCCTGATGCTAATATTCAAAAGCTGTTTCTAATTTACTGTTTTTGTGATGTCACAAAGACTCTGGCATTTTTTATATAGTCACCTATTCTGTCAAGGGCCATTAATGCTAAGGAGTGTTTCAGCCCCAACTTCTTTTTGAAGGAAGCACCATACAGGGCAGCCAATCAGAAAATCGATAATTTCCATATATCAGTTTTAAAGGGACAGTAATAAAAACAGCCTGCTTCATTTTAAAGCATGAAATGAGTTTAGAAAATGGCCATGGGAAATTTTATTTATGGCGAGACGAACAGGTAAACCGTAGTGAAAAAACAGAGTAAAGTAAAATAGAAGAATAATGTTGGGCCCTTTAAAGGACAGTCCAGCATGCTACCATAACGTGTACATTCTTTCAAAGCTCACACTGTTTATACTGTCATGTATTACTGTATACATTCCTCCTTTATTACATTGTATGCACCCTCCTCAGTGCTGTCGTCCTTCTTATACCTTTCCTGACCCTGATGGTTGAAAATTAGCCAGTGTGGCACATTCACAGCAATGTTTATTAATGAGTCCTGTCCCTGTAAATCTATAGCAAATAAGGTAAAGTAGAGATTCAGCACTGGCACCCAGTAAGAGCAATTGTACGGTAGTGAGAGTCAGCATGCTGTATAGATCCATATATAACAGTGTTTGTCTGTGGTCAGGTATGGCTCATTCTCTGTGTTTAGAGCTAACACCTGTGTGTACAGTCAGTCTGTATCAGTCTCTCACCCTGCAGTGATGATGACCTCTGCATGAGGACACTGACCGACTCCTAGGTAATCATTTACCAGTGGCCTTGAGCAATGCTGGTTTGACAGCCATTGTCTCGACAGCTGAAACAGTGGAATCTGGCATCTGGCATAAAGGACTTGAATGACTATGCCCTTAAGCATGCCCAAAGATATGTAACTTGCACAAAACCCAGTGCTTCAGCAGTGTATTTTATTCGCCCTGTGATATTGTCCATGTTGCTCAATTTTGCAGCGTTAGGCCGAGGTTGTAAATGAGGCTCAGAATCTGAGAGCAATCAAAACTACTGAATATTGCCCTGCTTAGCACAACATAATGTTTATATTCTGTTAAGAGGCGACACCACACAGTAACGGTTTGCACAGTTTCACTTCAGCCTGCTCGGCCCAGTTACAACAAAAGGCCACTGTGTAAAAAAAAAAATGCATTCATATTTTCTGACGTGTTTTCAACTGTTTATAAAAGTTCAGGTCAGCCAGTTAATCTGTATGCTAATTGCTTTTTCTCGGTTTCATCACACAATCTCATTTATCACAACAACGTGTATTTTGCAACCTTGCGTGCGGCAGGAGAGGTGCTTTTGTAGGCCATTACTAATCCTGAGTAAATTAGGATTATATGTGTGGGATCATGATGTGGTGTTCTTTCCGGTCCCAACAGCAAATCAAAGAGAATTCACATGTCTTAAGTACAGCCAGGGAATCAGCGTTTAACAGCTTGTGGAGCACTCACAGCTTGGAAAATATGATTCCATCAGCACTATCGGCTTTACTTAATGCTGTTGACATAGCTTTGGCTTTTATTGATAACATCTTTTATGAGACCGGACTCGATTTTCTTGCTTTCGTCATACGATAATACTTTATTTACTGTTGGTGGTCCTGAGTTACACTAAAGTTTCAGATGATGAGTTTGCACTAAAGCAGTATTCACCAAATTCAGTGGCCTAACAGGTGACAGAAGTGGTTGCCATGGTCAGGGAGACCTAGAGCTATTACTGTCACCGTGCTGTACTGTAGTAAAATTTAATAACATAATTAATTGCATGTTAATTACATAATGAATTACATTAAAGGTTCAAATCTTGATTTATTCTGATGTCAAGCAACGACAGATATGTAGCACAAAATGTAGCAAATGGACTGTAGGCATAACACTAACTTCAAAATATCTCCTCATTGACATGCAAAAACAAATGTCGTATGTAATGGTTTATAATTCAGAATGATTTATTTCTATGAGATATGATAGCAAGTGAGAAAAAGAAAAAAGAAAAGGAATATTAGAAGGGGCACTCATGGCGTATATGCCACGGGGGACTATTTGAAATATCAGAAAGTACCAGCAAGTGGTTTTCTGAAAATCAAATGATTAGAATATTACTTAGCCTTTTGGGTGTGGCATTGCGGCATGGCCCTTGGCTGTTAGGGTAGGGCCCTGCTATGAAATCTCTCTCTCTTTCTCTCTCTCTGGTTCTTTCTGGGTCCCACCCCCTTTGCCACTGCCATCTCCCGGCTTTCCCAGAATGCCCTGTCTGAGAGCACTGGCCTGAAATAAAACTAAGAGGGCCCTCATGGAGAGAATGGGAGCTTTGTCTCAGCTGCCATTTACACTGTCTGGGGGCATAGAAGGAGAACTCAAAGAGAGTGTCTGATTGCAAATTAGCACGGCCCGGGCCCTGCTGCACCCTCCACCCCACTACCCCACACCCCTTCGCGCTTTTTCACTCTGCAGGGGTGAGGTGTGGAGAAAGTTCTGCATTAAAGAAGCATTACACATAATTCCATCTCCAGGACTTCATCCACAAGCCCTGTGCCGTTTTGGGCTGAGAGGAATATGTTTTTACAGGGTGCTTTGCCACTTCTCATCCATCGACGTCTGTTTGTCTGCGCCATCAGGGGTCGCTTAATATGCAAGGCGATGTTGTGTCTGAATCCGTGATTAGTTAAAGACAAAAGAGTGCTGCGGACCAGACTGCTTGACACCGGGGCCCTTCCCCAGGACGCTTTCTGCTGGTGATTGACACGCGTCATAAGACAGGGTGCAATTTGTTATTTGCTGGCGTTCTGCAGATTGGGATGCTGTGTGCCATTAAGTAGACATAAAATGCTGAGTGCATCAGTTTGCTTCAGTAAGTATTCTGGAAACAATACTTCTTTATGAAAACAGGTATCATTTTAGTACAAAATTAAAACACAAAATTAAGCACATTAAAACTGTGTTTCTTTATAGGCACAGATATATTTGCTCTTGCCACTTTTTTTCCTCTTTTTTCCCTTCTTCTTCACTTTTTTTTTGAAAAGTGGAATTAACCATGGTTCATGTTACACTTCAGGCAATCATAAGCATTAGGTTATACGAACCTAATAACCCTCTCTATAATCCCTATGCTCTTCACTCCATTGATCCTGACGTGGCCACTTTGTT
The DNA here is from genome assembly GCA_024036415.1 of Prochilodus magdalenae. Classification (NCBI taxonomy): domain Eukaryota; kingdom Metazoa; phylum Chordata; class Actinopteri; order Characiformes; family Prochilodontidae; genus Prochilodus; species Prochilodus magdalenae. The sequence goes on from JAMWET010001845.1 coordinate 212,171, forward strand.
GGACACACACATACACACACACACACAGGCACACACACACACACACACACACACAAACACATACACACACACACACACACACACACACAGAAGAGGACACGATTTAGGTCTTTAATCTGATTACCTTTGTCTGTATGGGTAGATGCATGGTGCCATGGGATGTATTCCTCTAGCTACACAGTCAGAAGACCTAATGAACGAAACAAGTCATTAGAACAGCAGCATGGGGCTAAATCTTATATTAGCCTTCATATGTTGATCAGTGTCAGGGAAAAAGTTATACATTGCTGCTGGAACAAAACCTCATATCTCCAAATATAAAATAAGACAGGGATTTTGTTCCAATAGCAGAGCAGTGATATGCTCTAAGACTAAAACTTGTTGCCGAATGACGTGCAATGTTATTAGACACACTATTCTAATTGATAGTCTGCTTGGAGCATGTGTATTATTAACACAATGACACATTACACATCCTGTTACACAGAAACAATTTACCCTGTACACAATAAATAGAATAAATGTGGAAACAGTAAAATAAAGTTTATTTTTATCCTCTGCTACACTTTAAAAGACACTTTACTAGCTGAAACTATATTGTCCATGTCAGTGACATAGCAACATCCTGCCACTTACATTGCATGAGCTATATTTAAGGGTGTATTATTGATTGTAACGGTTGTTTTTCATTTCTCTGTGTTTTTATTGATTTTTTTTGTTTGCATTTATTAGCTAATTTTTTTTTAAATCAAATAATTAAACGTGCATATGGATTTTGCAATGTGTGCAGGCAGCTGCTTCTGGGTCGGCCACTTGTTGCATTCATATCATGCGCATGGATTTTAAACGAAGGGACCCCCACATATTAGCATCCAGACTACTAAACATCCCGGAGGTCACATCGTTAAACTTTATTAGTCGGACGCAGCACATCTGACTGACTCGAGCGGTGCAGACCAAGTATCACACTAACTGGATGGAGGTAAAATACCCTTAGTAATCATGTGCTGGCTGTCTGATTGCACACTGTAAAATAAAGGGAGCCTATTTCCTTCAAACTCCTGTGATAAGCAGAGGCAGTAAAGGTAAGAGCCACTGGTACACTGGTGTAAGTTAATGTTGCGGAGAGGGGAAATAAATGAACTTCTGGCCTCTCCAGTGAGCTTTAGCTTCATTTGGATGACTCAGATAGATAATTGGTGGTGAGAGTGGGGACAGATGAGGTCAGCTCACATAACTTTAAACGGAGCGAGGGCGTTTATTTATTTATCTGTCTATCTTTGTGCTATTGTCTGATCTTGTTTTCCTTATTTATCACCTTTTAGTCTTGATATGCTTCCCCTTACTTTTTAATCTGGAGCTTTTATTTCTGTGAGGTGAAAACCACCGCACCAAGTCAGCCGCACCTTGTTAGGCTAGCAAATTAGCCTGATTTCGCGCCTCCTCTCGTTTTATTTATATATCCTATGACGTTTTAATGATGTTTTTAGCTTGTTTTTTTTCTGTTAATTGAAGCCAAAAACATGTTTAAGCTCGGGGGAAGCAGGCAGGCTCGTCTTTAAGGCGGCACATGCGAGGTCGACCGAACAAACACCAACTTCTCCTCAAACTTAGCATAAACTTCCTAGCTAGCATGGCTAATTCACAGCGCAGGCGATAAGGTTAGCCGTTAATCTTTCTCTAAGGGAGGCTCTTCTTTGTTTGCTGTGAACTTCTTTAACGTGGCTTCTCGCCCCCCTCCTCCTCCTCCTCCTTCTTCTTTTTTTTCTTGTCAGTTTGAAGGCATATCAAATGGCGACGAACTGTTAACGTCCCCGGGTTAGCCTGGTTATTATTTCGTCTCCGAGAAGTGCAGCCTCATGAAGGGAGAGCAGAAATGAGCTGGCCGTGGGGCAGAGCCACCGTGATATCTTATCCAGCCCGCTGTAATCTGTGGCTGAAGTTGCCATTAAAACGGAAAGGTAGGCTGCCTGCTGTCTGGGGGGCTCTTGTGTAACGGTCGCTGTGATCCCTGTTCACCTCAGTTGAACTCGGAGTGATCTAGTTCACAAAAACGGCAACGGCGCTGTCACTCCGGCTCTGAGGCGAGCGAGCGAGGCTGTCTTTCGAGCAAAAAGGGGACTGTTTTGTGAATCGTTAACGCCGTTTGAAAAGACACAGCCGACACGACGTTTGCTGAGCGGCACCGTACCGCTACGCGGAGGTAGTCTGCCCGCTGACAGCGGCGGGTGAAGCCGCGGTTTAAGCCCGCGACTAGCCGCCTCTCATCGGTCTCGCTTCGGCGTTGCCGAGGCGCTGCTGCGGTCGACAAAAGTAACCGGGAGACAGGAATTCACCATGAAGAATGACATCTTCTCCACCGCCTGTCGACTGGGGGACATACACTTGAACTTGAACTTGAAAAGAAACGAGGCCGTAAACACCGGCTCCGTCGCTAGAGGCTGGTTTGTTTTGTCATGTTTTGTATTTTCCACACGGACTCGGAGGTTAGCAAAGCTTTTCGAGCGACGTGGCTGTAAACGAGTCTGCCGACTGTAGCTAAGACACCACCAGCACGTAAGTTGCCATAATGACGATCATTTATTAATTTCTAATTAAGCCTCGTAAAAATAAATGCTGGTTTTATACGGTTTTTGCGTCAATTTTCAATTTTTAAGCAAAAGGCTCAGAGACATGGCTGGTCTGTTTTCTTGCCTCTGTTGTGTTGTGAAGCAACTTCTGCCCCCGGAGCGCAGCCACGCAAAACCCAATTAATTAGCCCTGAAATCCCAGTCTGTCATTAGAGATAATAATATATAAAATAATGCGTTTAATAATTAGGACTGAGGAGAAAGAGGATGATGGCACATCAGTACATCTGCATATTGCTGCTGAGGAAAAAAGGTCATGTTCTCGTGGCCTCTTTTTCTTCACTGCTAATAATGATAGTAATGACTATCTAGCTGCTTTTCTATACACTTGACTAAAAATGTGCTAAAGGCATTAAAGGTCCATGCACGCTAAAATAAATGAGGGGTAGATCTGGTCTAGACTAATGTGCGTTTGATTAGTATACTTATATAAAGGATCTGTTTCTTCGGAAATTGGGCCCTGTTCTGGGAGACATTCAATAGTCCGGGCTACAGGCTGCCACAGTATTTTATTACAAGCCAGACAGCCTGCACCTTTATTTTATCCTGTAAGTCAGACAGAATTCGCTGTTAATGAGTTAATTGTCTGTGCCAAGATTTCAGCCAAGTTTTGGGAGTTGATTTATCCATTAATGTCCTTAGAGAGATGAGGACTGATCAAGGACCATGATCAGTATAGTCATTAGATAACTTCTAGCCTGAAGTTAGCTTTATATTTTTCATTAGATTAGCAGAAGAGGATTTACTGATCATTATTCTAATCTTTAAAAAAGGCTAACATGCTTGGACGAAGCTGTTCTTGATTCTTGTAAGTTAACAGATAGTTGCTGAGATCAGATCTTGGTTTTGAAACTGTGTGTGTCTGTGTGTGTGTGCGTGTGTGTGTGTCTTACAGTGCTGCTTAAAATGGCGAAAACTTGTGCACACAGTCCCTGATTCAGCAGGGACCTTTCGTCTGTTTGTTGTTCAGGTAAGATTTTATCTAATCCTTTTCTTAACGCAATTAATGGCATTTAATCAAAAGTAGCATAAGTGAAGTGTGTGTGTATGTATATGTATGTGTATATATATATATATACACATACATACGAACATACATACATACATACATACATTACATACGTTATTCTGTATTTTGTCAAACACAAAGATCAAATGCTGTTTGCTGGAGTGGATGATTGTTTTCATATTTATTAAACAACAAAGGTGTTTGGAAATTAGCCCTTATTAAGTTATTGTTTTAAGAGTAGCAGATTTCTGGATTTTTACTTTGTCAAGATAATTCTCATGCTTCTAATTTGGGAGCATATGCAAGGAAGAAAACAGCCAAGGGCCACTTCTGTTTGCTATCAAGAATAATATATATATTTTGTAGTTATGCAGTTGTTTACTTTAGGAACTGTTTCATTGTTAATGTGTTTAAAAAGAATACTGATGTACTGTGGTTAGCAAGTTATTGTTTGAAGTTTAGACTAATAATTTAAAGAGGGGACCTTAGATAATCCAAAAACACACACACATGCTTAGAGCATGGTAATTAATGTCCTCTGCAGATGTGCTAGGTTGCTAGCATACTACTTCTGTCCTACTCAGCTTTTTACTGGGTGGCTAAATACGCCTTTTTTTAAAGAGGAATACAATTGTCTCTCAGCCCACTTTTACAAGAGCATTTACTTCATCGGAAGTCAATTGATCTCATGTCATCTGTAAAGTGTGTTTGAAATTTTCTGTCAGCCTCACAGGTGTCCTGGCTTGGTCAGTGGTCCCTTAAGACCATGGCTGAGTGTAGAAAAGATTAGTGTGAATGTGAATATGGCCAAAAACAGGACTTAGCTCTAAAACAGGGCAGAGAAAATTCATTTAAATTACCCACACTGGCTTTCCGGTGTGTATGTAGAAAACGGGAATCTCTGTGACACTAGAATAATCTTTGCAATGCTCTCAGTGCAACAAAGCTAAGAAAGTACAGCTTATGGAGAATTTTGATCTATAATACTGTTGCTATTTTGTATTCATTTTCACCTTAATTTAAATAAGGTTGCCAGGAAGCCCTTTTTATCCACCTTTAAGCTTTGCTCTTTATGACCTTTCTGGAGCACCACATAAGTTCTTAAATTATTCGCTGTGTAATAATCAGGCTTTAACCCTGTGATCATGGTTGGCATTGTAAAAGTGCGCTATATATGGTTTTCTAGTAATGAGGAGTCCTAAGAGCATTTATTAGGATGTACAGTATAGTTGAAGAATGGAATGTAGGCCTTTATTTTCTGCAGTATTTAAAGTGATACTGGATGCTACTTCCTATTCCTGTGCTGTGACAAGCTTTGTGGCTTCCATGTGACTCAAAGCAAGAAAAGAGAAACGCAAAACTTTTACTCGTTATTATACACATGGTTGCATCCAGTGTATGCGGAAGCAGCTGACTTGTTGATGAAAACAACAGTTCCATGCATTTCCACTCTAAAACAATGCATTAAGCTCTAAAAATGCTGACAGTGTCAGCAGTGCAAAAGAACATTTACAAAGAGTTTGAGTAAAGATGTCATCAGTCAGTTTTGGCAATTGGTTTCCACTTGCTTGAGTGTTGTCACTCAATGCTCAGCTATGCTTGCCAAAAATAGCTTTCAGTTTACATCTCTCGTCTGTGACAATATCTCGACTGCTCATACTCCTAAGAGCTGAGCAAACCTGTGTCAGAACCTCAGGGAAGGCCGATACACAGTGGCCGAGGCCAGCTAGCATGCAGTACAGCTGGCTGAATTTGTGCTGTGTGTGCACTGGAAGTGTCTTTCCATGACTGGCTGCTGGAGCTCTGACCATGCCAAACTGTCAATCCCACAGGAATGTCTCCCCAAACTCTCTCCGCTGCAGCAACGGATGACAGAAAATTGGCTGGCGTGGTATTGCTGTGCTCTTTCTCTCCTTTTCTCTCTGTTGCTCCCCTGCTTTTTTGCTCTTGGGTCTCACTCTTTCCTGTTTTTTTTTTTTTTTTTTTTGAACTTTGCCTCTCCAAAGAAAGAGGCCAAGTATGTAATGCGTCAACATGACCTGGCCGCAGTGCTGTAATCTGATGATTTCACTTCTACATCTTTTATATGATATGGCAGTGGTAACCCAGGCTTGCTGCTTATGGCTTTCGGGGACCATACTGAATAGGACAGTGCTAGTTCAGCAAGCCAAAAGGATGACGCACGACATAGTGTGTCACAGGATCCTACATCTACTGTAATCTACTGGGGTCAGAAATCCTCCAAAACCTCAACTGGCCCTTTGGCAAGACGGTTTGCCTGGCTAACCCTTGTCAAAAAAATTGAGCTGTAAACAGAAATAAAGCAAGGTTGAGATCTCACCCCACCTGACGCACAAATATATGCGTGTGTTGGTCTTCAGATGGGCGATGGGTATATTTGGAAGAGTGGTGTGTAATGGCAGCCTAGGTTAGGCCTCGTCCCGGGCCTGCAGTCTGTCGCCAGACCGGGACTGGCGCTGAAGAGGTGCTCAGATGTGTGCGTGAGCAGGCCCTCGGCCATAGGAGGAATGTGTCGCAGTGCTGGGGCGGTGTATGTGACAGCAGCCGTGGGCATTACGGGACAGGGAGCTGTGAATAAGCCGCTCAGATCCAAAGTGCATCAGAGGACAGCCGGCCTGACATACATTCCCCCTTGTCTCTGAGCTGCGGTTTACCCATGACACATAAAGACATCACATCACATATCGTGTTTGTGTGTGTGCAGGGGATTTTGTGTGTGTGAGTGTGCGCATATGCATTTGTTTGTTTGAGAGAGAGAGAGAGAGAGAGAGAGAGAGAGAGAGAGAGAGAAAGAGAGAGAGAACTTGTTTCTGAGCGAGGAGCTCTTAAGTGCTTGACCTAATTTCGCAGGCAGCGAGGAATTCAGCAGTGAAGGCCTTCCTCTGTGAGTGTGAGTTTGCTGCGCTGGGTGTTTCCTCCCAGGGTCTAACAGGAAGCTCATGTTCAAGTTCATCTGAGGACAGGGAGAAGGCTTTTCTTTCCACTGTGGATCTGTTTTTGGGGGGGCTGGGCCCAAGCTCTGAATCGCCCCTCTGCAATCTGGCATGTGTTTTAGCTCCCTATACTGCTTTATTGTCTATTTTGGCTGAACTTGCAGTTTTTTCATGCTGCCAAAAAACATCTATTTTTTAGGCTACAGTGAGTACCCAAGGTCCAGAGTCAAAAAGAAAGTTCACAAAGGTTGAGCTTTCTCCTTCCGGTTCTATTCTACATTTTGACTAACCATGTTTTAGGACTTAAGCAGATAAAATGATGACTAGTAGCTAATGTCCTATGCAAATACTAAGGGCGTTCTGACCCACCGTTTCAATTCTTTGTCAGCCTCAGCATACAAATAATTTTTGGTGTGGCTTTGCACAAATAGTGCAGAGTAATCAAACTGGATAGGAAAGAAATACTCTACCATTTTTCAACCTAACCTCAATCTGCTGTGTCTGTTTAGTATGGCCGATTACTACAGACCATGCTTGTGACATGTTTTGATGAAATTCTTTTGACTCAAAACACACTTATAATAGAAGCCAGTGGGCAGTAAACGCCCTTCTATTCTTTTACTATATACAAAAAAAACTTATTATAATTATTGTCCTGGGTAATTGACTGTATGCTACAGATACAACAGATAAAGATTATGTTGGAATATGCAGAGGCATTCCTTTAAAGTGCATAGAAAACTCTATTTAATTGTGAACGTTGAGCTGTTTGGAGCTGAAATGTTTTGGATCATTGGCCAAATGATGCACAGTATTCCTAACAGTCTTGATTTATTTCCACAGACAGAGGAAGAATTTTGGAGATGAGTGGCGAGTCTCATGCTTGGCACGATGTTAAAGGTGAGACGAAACAGAAGAATAGCTGCAATCAGTAAAATAAAGTAACAAAAACTCAAACACTACTATAAACAATGAGAATGCCACAATCTAGGTCACTGTGCCTCATATCTGGAACATTTTTGTGTGGAAGTACTGGAAAATTATTGAAAATCAGACTACAATGCTCTCGCTGGATCTGCCCGACAGAAATTAAATGCAGACTCAGGATGAAATGCTCACAATATCCCATTTGATTAATGATGATCGTTGCAACATGCCTATCATTAGCTACACTGATCAACATGCAATTAGTCTTTCTTGTAAACTTATCTATTTAAATGTTGTGCAGAGAACACCCTTCATTTATTTCATTTGCAGTCAAACCATCCATTAAGTATAAGTTAATAATTTTGTCAGCATCTGGAAAAAACTCCAGGGCTTCAACACCTAAACATAATACAAATCTTGTATTTTGTGTCTCCAGTCTTTACCTTCTTCCGTTCCTTTCAGGAGACTTGCTTTCAGTTCTTTCCAAAGAGACTTCAAGAATATTTTCCCATGCCTCCAAACTTTGTTCTCATGTTCTGCTTCTCATGATACAAGTAATCTCAAACACATTAATTGATGTTGAGGTCTGGGCTCCAGGTTGGCCACTCCATTTATCAGCAGCTTTTAATTTTATTTGTGAATTTTATCTGTTGTCAGTAATGTCTTCTGGACAGTCAAGGCAGTTTGGACCGCACTGTGTTGGTCAAGAATCAAGCGGTGTGGTGGAACTTGATTCTCTCTGTCACTTAAAGTTTAAATGTTTAGGTGCTTATCTTTACTTTTTTGATGGTGACCGTTTTGGAGGTCTACCAGGTCTTGCACGGTTGTTAGGGGTCCAGTTTTCTCTCTAACATCTAATTGCACACTCTACCTCACTGTAACTGTATATTTAATCTCCTCAGGAATGTCTCATAAAGAAATAACTTGTACTTAATGACTGTGTTGATTGGTAATTATGTAAATGAAAGGTAGTCTCTGACAGTCTGTATTCAAATATATTTAAGTTTTCTCTATCAGCTAATTAACTGTGTGTTGTTCCTTACATTCTTTCCTTACATTCTTTTATTCTCTGTTTTGGAACGATCAGGTCTAGCTCATGCTTATATCTATTTGCTAAGATTAGCATAACCTTGTTTTCAACAGCCAAAAAACTTTTTTTATGATCCTTTTTAAATAGTTTTCTTACAGTAACATTTTTGGTAAGCCTTTGTAAAATGAGCTTTCAGTGTGGTCCTTCCTGTATTGTCTGTGCAACTGAAAACCAAAATGAATTTCAAACAGGACTGCTGCACTTTGTTGGGTACATTTATCATGAGAGACGAGGTGCATGAATGTGTCGGGCAAACAGGTGGAGACTGTGATGTACCCATTTTAGATCTCAATGTTATCCTCCTGTCTCTTTCACACAGTCTGACCATCTTTCTTCATCTCCCTCTCTCCTCTCGTGCGGTGAAAATGTCACTCAGGTCATGTGCCATTTGCAGGTGTCTCCCAGATGTTGCTCTGTTTCATGCGATCCCTCTCTCGGGGCTCAGTCTCCTGTTAGCAGATAGAAGCATAGGAGTCCTATCCGCACCGGGCAGAGGCCAAACAGCAGATCTGGCTGTAACGTAAGGAGAACAGGAGGTGTTTTCTCATAGGGACGACTCCAGCACAGCTGCAGACCCTTTGGTTAAATAAGAGATACTTTGAGCTGGTTATTTGAAGCCAATTCCGCGTTAAGAGATACGCAGTCCTGACTTGTTTTTTCAATCAGAGACCATGTGTATTCTTGTAAAAGAGTAGTTCGAAATCTTTTTTAAATTGCTTCCTTGTCCATTATGTGGCACAGGGTAATATACTTATTACAGTGTTTAATACTTATTGTAGAGAAGGGAAGTCAACTGCGTTGTAAAATACTGTGCTACTTTGGCCTTGAGGTTTCTCACTAGCTCCCTTTTCACTGGATCAGCAGCCGCTCGATCAGTTGATATATCTATATTGTAGAGGAATCGGGAAAGAGGGGAAGAAACTACCTAACAAAAAAGAGAATAGCACAAAATATATCACAAACTGCACTGTCTGTGACTTATATTACTCTGTGGTGTGCACTCCATCAGCTTAACATAAGCTTGTGGCCGATAATTCATTCTGTTTGAATGACATCATTTGACCCTTATCGCCCTGTATTAGTCTCCTGCCCATAAATTCCACTGACCCGGAGCACTCTGAGTCAGTGACTTGATAAGCTCTAGAGGTTTTCCAGGCCCACAATAAAGAGACCACTTTTTCAGCACCCCAGTCAGATGTAACGCATGCAGCTATTCCTATTGTTATCCATAGAGGAATGTCTGCCACAGATGACATTTAAAGAAATTGCTGACACAAATGACCATCTGATAAATCCTTTGAAAATTCAATTTCTAGTCTAATTTTAGGAATGTGCTGATATGTCTTAAAAGACATTTGTCCCAAATAGAACAGAATGTAGGTACTGCCAGTATGTCTGCTGTAAATAATGTCATTATATAACGTGTTTTATCTTTAAACAACACTAGGCTGTCTTTTAAAATATGCCATCAAATGTTGCTAAGATTTAAGGACTTTATTATTTATTCCTATAAAGATATTTACAGCCTTTTCTGTATGTACTGATTTGATTTAGATTTAATTATATCACTCCATGATACAGTAGATTGAGTTACTTGGCTGCTTTTTCCATATTTTCATAGCATTATAACAAGTGTATTCTTTAGGCTACAAAGTTGTATACCTTTTTACAGAGAAGCAGTCCCTTAGTTTCTAAAACAATTAGACCAGCCAGGTACACACACATACGCTGACAATGCACTACTACTCAAGTGAAACTTAGCATAACATTTTTAGCTGTTTAAATTGAATGTGAAAATAGTGCTAGATTGCAATATATAGTGTTTGTTTGGGGTATAGGGGTTATGGATTAACAGTAATGTTGATCTGCTTGGCCAGGCCATATGATTGAGCTGCCTGCTTCAGCCTGGGCCTCCGAGCCTGCAGACTGGGACTGCTCCATGGGTCAGCCACTGCTGCATTGTTGGCAGGGGTTCATTTGAATAGCTCTTTAGTAGTTTGTGTGAGCAAGTCAGCGCCATTTGCATTTGTTCCAGTCACAAAGGTTTACAGGTCAATAGAGACGGGGCTCAAGAAGAACTAACGTGTATAGGAAGCCTCTCTTCTTTCTTTTAGCCACTTCATCTCTCAGCCCTCTTTTCATTTTTTGGCTCCGTTTGGTTGTCATGAAAAAAAAAAAACTGTTCTCGGTCCGTGCATGTGTGTTTGCACGTGCATGCACGTTCAAGCATGTGTGAGTGTTTACGTGCATTTGCTCCCAAACACCTCAGATGTCTGGAGAGTGATTTACTCCCTGGTGGGGATAAGATGCTCGAAAGGGGCCCCTGGTAACCCTCAACCAATGCAGAGAATAATTTGATTATCACACCTCAGCATGCCTATTAAGGCGGTTCATGTGTGCGCACGTATGTGTGTTTGTATGGTTGCATTGAAAGACAGAGAAAGAGAAGGAGAGAAAGAGGGAGCATACCTGATTAAGTGGACTCTATTCAGAAGTGTTTGTGTGCACTTTGAATGGCTGCAGTGCTGACACGCAGCTTTTCAGACACGCAGACGTAAACACAACCTGAAGATTCAGGTCCTCATAATTAATCCCACTGTGAGCACTGTCCCACTCCCTGGAACTTTCACTGTGTGCCCTCAACATGTCCTTTATCACGGCTTTGCTTTGCTTTAGTAACTCACACATGCTTGCTAGCAGTCATTTACCTAATTATGCACTCTGTTTAAAGATTATTTGGATATTCCATTAGAAGGATTTTCAGTGATTTGTTTTTCGCTTGCTCTAGTACCACAGGTGGACAGTTTGGTACAGCTTTATCAGGCGAATTACGCAGTTGTCCTTCGTACAATTGCTGAAAATACTCACATCCAGTCTTTGACAGCATTAAGTCTTTGTGTTTTGCCTGGCACGTTGATTCATGTGTGCGTGTTTAGCACGGGAAGGCAGTGTATGTCTCTATGTTGCTGTAGTCCCTTGTGGCTGTTGCGGTGCTGCTCTCTCAGGGCCAGACGTGTGAAACCCAGCACAAAGGGGGGCTCCTTTATCTGCATGCATACTACATAAAGGCTGCTTTTGTTACGGCCTGCATGCTCATGACTGTTGGCATCTATAGCGCTCCATGGTCACCCCTCCCCCGAGTCACACCACAGCATATAGTGCTGTCTGCTGGGGACACTGGAACCTGGAACAGCGTGGGACAATAAAGTTCAAATTGTGCCAGCTGTCACCTATTAGAATGACATGTCAGCAAAAAAGCAGTACTGATGTCTGTATATCTCTTCACATCTTGCTGCTACATTTTTATCGTTTTTCAATTATTGGCATCTTTTGAAAATACCTGTTGTCCTGTAAATTGCGTGTAAACTTCAGGATGAATGGACCAATAGAAATGGCTCAGACAGACTTGCTCTGTGAATGTACGTTAAAAGCAAAGAATGTTTTTTCCTTCTCCTGTGAAGTTACTATTTTGGAGAAACAGCAGTGATTTGTCTCGAGTTGTAACACTTGTTCAGGTGCTTGAGAAAATACTATATGTCATTAAATTAGATGTAAATACAACTAAATACAGTAAAAAGTAACAAGAATGTCTTGTTTTGAACAACGTAGTTGATATCTTGCGCTAGTTTAAAGACCGGATTTGGTGCCAGATTTTGCCTCCATCCCCTCAGCCATCGCATAGATAAGTTTGTCACAAGAATTACTAATTTAGCACTTTGTATTACTGATAAGACAAAGTATGTATCGATGATACTGCAAATGATACTAGGAGAGATTAACAAGGAGAGGTTAGATAGGGTTAAATAAATATATTGATTATACTTAAAATAACTTCTTATTGTGCTATTATTTGTATTTATTTATTTTAATATTAGTGTTATTCTCAGCAAATAAACACCCAGATAAATCTACTATGCCTAAAATGTTTGCAGAGCACTGATGTGCATATTATTGTGGCCCAATCAGTTCTATATATAAATATGATTGATCTTTGTTTAATTATGTTGAGAATGGATTCTGAACTGATTATTAAAATGATCTAAAAAACTTTTAATGAGACATTAGAATATATAATAAAGATATACCACACTTCTGGTACTTATTTCATGAAGTTAGCTCTGGCATGAACAGTGTACAAAGTCTTATAGTAATCCTCTGTTTTGAGCTTCAGTAAATGCACTTTAAGTAGCAGAGCAGCAAAGACAGAGACACAGGAAACAGACTAGTATTACACCACCCTTACCTCATCCTATTAAAGGCTGTAATTCCCACTGGGAGAGCACTTGCCAAAGACAATTAAAGAAAATAAAAAAAAAACGGTGGTGGAATAATATGTTTGCAATTACAAGTCTCCTCCGCTGACCTATATCATCCCTTTAAAATTATATTTAATGGGGTTAATACCCTCGAGCAAGAATGACAAGTGCAGCATACTTGTGAGATTGGTGAGTTACAGACTTCAGTAAGGTGCCCAAGACTACCAATGAATTTCACCTTTGAAATTCCAGCTTTGCATCTTGCCGTCCACATGGGATTAGAGCAGACAGAACAATTTAGCAAAGGTTGTAGCTTGTGATGCAGCGATTATTACATGAAGTAACCTGCGTATTACATAAAGTGAGTTGGTGCAGCTGTGCTCGAGATTTGCATGGTAATTCGGTCGTTAGTTGTCTTTCCATGCTCTCAGTACAGCTTCCCTATTACAGTCACGTCCATCTCGTCTGAAATATTCTACGGGCGGCGTATTCAACTTCAAGAATTCTCTGAACTAGGGAATGGACAGGATACTAAAATGGGTGTGGGTCCCTGACCTCCCAATAAATAAAAAGTTGTAGAGACCGTTTCCTGCGTGCTACTCCCCAGGGGCAGTTATAAGATTGTGGGCAGAAGGGGATTGGGTGTGGAGGGCTCGGCTGGGGCAAATCCTGAAAGTCCTGTCCAAGCTGGTGGGTCGTGACGTGGCACATATGAGGACAAGCTGCAAAGGCATGGAGCCTTTTAAGGGCCAGTAGCATTTCTGTTCTCCCCCACACACACCTCTCCAACCTTGGCCTGCACGCAGGGAGATGAAAAAGATTCCATGTTAAATAGTTGTTGTCGCCAGCAGACCAGAATGGACAGGCACCTTGGCATCACAGGTAGATATCAGAGCAAATAGTTTCTGAGGTTACCCCACCTTTGGCCTTGGGCTTTGGGAAGTGTCGATAATTGTCGAAAGTGTCGATAATTACTGTGGTGCACATATGAAGACATGAATAACGTTTTGGGTGTGTAATGTCCAGGGAAGATGGTTTCTTTTGTGTATGCTAAGTTGTTTTGGTGAAGTTGTTTATTAGGAATTAGGCTTTGTTTGTGAGAAACTCTGAATGTCTGTTAGGTCTATCAAATCAGTGAGACTATTAGCAAACTGCAACTGTTAAAAGCAATAATTTCGCTGTGTCATTCGAGTGACGGAGTGTTTTAAATCCATATTTAAATTTTCACACTGTAATGTATCGCTAATTGCTAAGAGTCCAAGCTTGTAAAGTTCATACATACTTTTTAGTATCCCAGTGGGGTGGAGCTTTATTCTTAACCAAATATTTGCTTAAGCTTTTGAAAGAATAATTACTTGTATGGTTAAAGCTCCTGGGGCTGGTTAGCACTGTTTCTCCTGAGTGTTACGCTTTATATAACATCTTTTGCACATACATTCATGTATTTACATTAATTTAATGAGTCCTGTTTGAAATAGATATAGCTGAAACCATCTGCATTTTCTATGATTTAAATAAACTTATTTATACGATTACTCTTGTGTGTGAGCTTTCGGACAAGTCAGAGTTAATAAGTGTGAGGGATAATGCCCCAGAATCCTGCTCTTCTCCTGAAGCACAGTGTGCTCTGCAGAATGTTCTAGAGACTCAGCCGTGTCGCAGTGAGCCACAGTGCGTATTAGCCATAGTGAGCAGTTGCTTTGGACACTAGTTCGGATATATGCTGTCCTATCTGTGTCTTTCAACCTTTGTTCCTATGTTCCGTTTTAAGGTGAGTCATGTTCTAGAAAAGAAAAGGATTAAATGGTTTCTGTGTCTTTCTAACCAGCAGGTTCAGCAACATGCTGTATCATTTCTGACAGCTGGGAAAGTGAATTTCATTAAACTTCATACTGCACGATTCCTTTAGACATTTTCTAACAATATGTAATTTGGCCATATTTATTACTTTATTGAATTTTTTATCAGTCAAATGTTCCAGTCAAAACGTGGAATTGAAATTAAAATTATTTGTTTTTATGAGTCCTATTTATAGATTGCATAAATAAATGGGTTGTATCGATTATTACAATTTTGAAATATATAACAAATGTAAAAGTATATTTTAAAGTATTAAATATAAAGATTCCACTATCATTGCCACACCAAATAGAAAAGCATGCAATATATAAAACCATAAAAATGCTTAAAGTATAGAATAGCATTTTTAAACATTTCTAATTCGCTTGAATTCTTATTTATTATTATTTATTCATGTATTTCAAAATATTTTTATCTTGAAAATAAGTATATATAAAGGTAATCATATGCTGCTGCAAGATATAGAGCGAGCCGATTTATCAGCTAGTCGGAGTTGTGTTGTATCCTTAATATTATCTTTTTTAATGTATGATTTTAGGGCAACAGCAAGTCTTAATTATATATTCTTAACGTGTATGAAGTGTCCCCTGTAACATGTTCATCACCTGAACATACCAAAAAAAAAAAAAAGCCAACACATTGTGGACACATTTCATTACAGAAGAGTCCATTTTAAAGAAATGTCATAGTTTCCTCCAACGTGTTGTCTTGCTGTTAGAAGAAAATTAAGATTATTAATTAACCTAATGTAAAATCATAATTGCTTTCATCCATGTTGTGATCTATCTTGACTTTTTAAAAATGTTGTTTAATTTTTTTTTTACTCGCACCTCACACTACTTGTTTGTGCAGAATTCCATAATCCTTTTAAAGTAATGTAATAGGGAACCAAAGACTTTCTCAGAACATACAAAAAAAAATCTGGATTCTGGGAAAATAAAGTTCAATTCAAGTAAATGTTTTTGATTTTATATTAATAATAATAAAAAAATCTCCGCAGCCGTTATTGTTGGGAGAGTTCATAAAAAAGAAATCTTGGACACCGACTTTTGTTCCCTAAATACTATTTTTCATCTACTTAAATTCACATCAAATAGTGCAAGTCAAACTCTTGGAGCAGTACTCCTCTATTTTTTTTTAAACTAAGCTGAAATATAAGACACATTGCTCTCCTTCAGCACTGACATCGGCCAAATATGTAAAAATGATACGATCCTGTGCTCCCAATTGTTCTGTGAAATTCGGTTCAAATGTATTTTTCTTCATTTAGATATTAATTAATAGTGAATTTTGAATGGTGTATATTTTTGTTAATCAGTGATCCCACCCTACATTTAATGACAGCTGTTTTTTTGCTAGTGCTAATTCCATACAGTTGTCTGTATAATAAGAAAATAATAAGATATGAAAATCATGCCTATATATTCTCTTTATATGGGCATATTTAATTTCTTTGTGTGTTCAAAATGCACATGACCTTACTTTATGTTTGTAGAGTTGTTTGAGGAATGAGTAATATGTTAACACCCTGAACTAATTTACAGCTGTGTAGGGATCAGTACATTTTCACTCAGTGATGGCTCTTATTAAACTGTACTGTTGTGTGTATTATTTAAATTATTAATGTAGCATTTTTTACCTTTCTTTATTGTAGATTGAGTGAATCATTTTTGAACATATATAATAAATACCATATTAGTAACTTAAGCTGCCTTCACTTAGATCTGTAAACAGTTAACACAGGCTATTTTCTGTGACTCTGAAAGCATCAGAGTGAGCCTGTGTCCACTCTGTCGATGAGTGGTGAAATCTTTTTTCCTCTTCGTCACAGAGCTGATTTTTAAATTTCTTATAATGCATAACATGACTGTTCATGACTTCTTAGCCCGCATGTTCGGACATAGAGAGACACGTTTATCAGAAATGACCGCCATGTTGTCTCACTGTCCTCCATTTTGTTATTTCAGCTTTTCAATGCAGCCTTGCCCCACCCTCACAAAACGATGTGTCTACATGTCAATTGATCTCTAATACATACGCTAACTTGCATTCTTATCCTTTTGTCAACGAAACCAAAGTTCACAGTACTCTGTAACGCTTAATTTAGGCATGCTGTTCCTGTAATGGCTGCTGGTGCTGTATCTCATGTTATTTGATATTTGTAGTTATTACAGTGCAGTATAGGAAAGTGTGCTTAGGTTTGTGTTGTGTCAGTATGTGATGTGTGTTGTGTCAGTATTAAAGCTTCATATTTAAGGTGATAACAGCAGAAACATTTATGTGATAATGATAATAATGATACAGCAACATATTTTTAATCAGTCGGAAAAGCTGTTACAGTGTATTGTAATTTAGTGTAATGTATTCCTCTTGTGTACTCCAGTATTTAATTTTTTTTCTCTTTTTATTAATTTTAACATGCAGTCACCTTAAGGTGTGTGCACTTGTGTGTTTAAGGTGGTATAATTACAGCTGTAATATTTACAAATTAAGATGCACAAATATAGATTATAGAATATTAGTTTTTTTTATATCTATTAAAGTTGTATTTGTATTTTAACTGCACTTCCAGTGTTTTTGCAAATTGTTTTTCATTTTCTTACTTTTTTTTTACCACTTCAAATGCACCAACTTCAGACGTGCAATTGACTTAGCAGCACTTTTCCAGAATTCTTCTGCACAAGAGATTGACAGTATAAATGATTGAATGATCACTCCTACATCTTATTGTGGCTTTGATAATGCTTATCAGTTATGAAGGAATCGTCAGTGTCATAAAAGGCTCATTTCAGTGAAAGAGCTTCTTTTAGATATTTATTTTTAAGTAGCATTTTCTTTAGTATGTTTTTTGATGAAATGTGCTAGCATATCCTTATATTTATTTTTCATTATGTGCCTCTGTAAATCTTTAGTTTTAAATCAAAGAATTTAAATGTGCATGATACGTGTAAAACACGTTCCGCGCTCGGCTCATGCCTTTTTTTTTTAGCTACGGTGAGGCACAGGGGTGAGCGAGCTTTTCGCTTTTCGGCTCCTAATGGAGTCTGGAGGTCAGGGGCATGCTCTGAGTGACAGTCCTAAGGGGATCACTTCCTAATCCCTATTAGTCAGTGTTTTAGTGGTCTTTACCTACACAAAGCAAACAGCACACTCCCTTTGAATGGGGGCCGGCCTGCCCCCAGTGTAACACTTCTGACCCCAGGGTCACGCCCTTTGTTCCTCTCTCTACAGAGGCTGACCCCAGAGTTCACAGCTGTAATTGAGAAGTCTCGCAGACACGTGCGCAAGGGGCCCAGGAGAGACCACCACCGCGGCGAGCCTGCTACCTCTCCGATGCGAGGGAGCAAGAGGAACGTGAGTAAAGGTGGATTTTCTTTCCTCCCTGTAAAACGTGTAACAAATTCTTCTTTTATTAATTCTGAGGCTTAATCTATTCTATAAAATATTCAGTAGGACTAAATACTGGTAAATGCTGCACAGTCATCCCTGATGCTGAACATTAAATGTTAATTAGAAGCGCAGCCTTAAAGTTTTATGGCATGTGCCGGTGTTAATTATTTTTTTTGTAGTGTTTTTTGTCTTCTGTGGACTGCAGTGGTTAAACACAGCAGAGCAGACACTGTCGGAGGCTCCTGAATAACGTGGCGTTTGCTCTGGCCACTGACGTTGAAGCCCTTGTTGCACCGCCTTTTGCCCATCTTATAGCAGATCTTTGCTTTTATTCCCTGAGTAGTTGGATCTTGTTCAAGGGGTCACTTTGAGCGAATGAAAAAAGTTTCAAGTGGATTTCATCTGCTTACCATATTTTGTGTAATTACGTGTTAGTTTGTCTGTCACATCTGGAAGTAAAGATGTCTGTTTTGAATTACTGTATTTTTTGGTTTTCAGCTAATCCTCTCAGTTTAAACAGACAATGTACTGCACAGCTGGATTGTGACCCTCAACAGACATTTCCCCTCAGCAAACTGCTCCCTTTGTTGGTTGTACATGAATTTGGTGTATATTGCCTTGTAAAAATCACACAACTCTATTAATGTAGATTTTCCCTCAAAAATGTGCAGTACAAGTGAAAATTATATAAGCCAGTTGAAAAGTCTTCTCCACTGCTGTGGGGACATTTACCTGTATTTAAGCTTGATTTTCTTATAATGAAATAAATGTATGTATGTATTTGGATATGCAGACATGTGCAGTCATGTATTGAGCTCTGGCAGCCATTTTGTTTCTGAATGAAAGGACATTTTGCTCACTGCTTTCTGGCTATAGTACTTTTATTGCTATAGTGAAACCCATTGTAAGCTGGTGATATACCTGCTTCGATTTCTTTTTCTGCTAAATAAAAGGACGAAATTATAGCATTTATACGTCATATGATTCATGCATATGTACCTGTTAGCAATTACTCCATTTATCAGCTTATTACTGCTTGCTGCTGCTCTGTAACATGCATTAACAACTTCAGTCTGCTCTGAGAACAATATATCGGAAAAAACAACCGTGGTAATTAAGGGGTAATAGGGAATGGTTTACCCCTCAGCAACAGCAAAAAAAATTTCTTTTTTTTTTTTGCAAGAGCCTTTTTACAAATGATCTTGCTGGTGACGCATGAAATAACCCTGAGGTTGTGCAGTGAAAAGTATCATAAAGAGTTTGTTATGATTGGCATTTGATCAGTGGTTCTCCCAGTCCATCGGTCTTATGAACGATAGGCCTTATAGAGCAGCATAGTGTTTGGGAGTTGGCAGCCAACCTGAAACCAAAATTGTATCCTCGAGTGAACTTTAATGCAGTGTAGGACACGATGCACAAGCCAAGCCCTAGCTCCTTAGACACAGGTTAGATAGTAAACAAGCAGCAGATGAGAACAGGGTCTCACTGCCACCACCGTTGGGAATACGATGTTTCGAACGATGGTCTCATTCAGTGCCTGTAAGAGATTTAGCTGTCACACGTGTGAAATGCGCCTAACTCTATTCGCCATTTTGCTATTGGTCAAGAGACGTGGCGCGATGTGACGTCGGGGCATATTTAGCCCCTGCCAAAATAAGTGCACCGTCTGCTTTTGTTGTTAGAAAAATTAGAATGAAAAAGGAGAGAAATGCTTACTTTTTAGTTTTTTAGCCCTTCGTCGTTTTTCACATGGCATTGCATGGCCCGGGTTTGGTGTTGAATTGAAGGTGTGGTGTGTGTGGTTTGCGTCGGCTTGCTCGTGTGTGTGTGTGTGTGTGTGTGTGTGTGTGGAATGAGTGGTCAATGCCAGCAGCAAAGAACGAGGGGAGAAAGCTGGGAGAGGAGGCCCAAGATGAGGCAACGAGAGAGGGAGAGAGAGCCTGGGCGGACCGGCCGCTTTCTCTGTCCCTCCTCTATGTCAGTGTGTGTGTTTGTGTGAGATTGTGTGTGTGTAAGAGAGAGCTCGAGAGCTCGTTGAGCAGTAGCAGCACCCTCCGTGTGGCCGTGGTAGGTGGATGTGGCGCAGGCTTTTGTCACGGCGAACGGAGCGGCGTCAGCTAAACATTGCAAAGCATAAAAAACAGCAGATCTCCTTGTGTGTACCATAACACAGACAGCTCCATCTATCCTCTGCAGAGCATGTGCACTGCTCTTTCGCTGTCTTGCTTTCTCTTCCTGCTTCTCTTGCTGTGTTTTTTCTCAGGGACGTGAGCACAAAGTTTTACATTTTCATTTGTCTTTTGCTGTTTTCTAAAGGCTGGGTAAGACCAGCGTTAGAATTCATCAACTTAAAAAGCCTGCAAAGCTGTATAGCAAGGAGTGTGATAAATACAAAACTAACTTTTAGTACTTCATTTCTTGCTGAATGTCAATAGATGTCCAGCATTTTCCCCTTCAGCCCTACGGAGCAGCAAAGGCGAGAGTATTAGAGTGTTTGTACATCTACTTGCGCATGCGCGGTTGTGTGTTTTACAACACAAAATGGGGGATGCAATGGGGGTTTCTCGACAGCCTTCTGGAGAATATTAAGGCTCCTGCACTGCATGATTGCTGCGTAGTATTCAGAGGACTGTGAAAAGCTTTAGCACACCCAAACGGAGCTTGCGAGTTTTGGTTTAATCGCAAACTTTGTGTCGGAATCAAGAAAAGAGGGAACAATGTCACGGTGCAGAACGTGATTGGGTTAATACAGCAACCGCATAAATCCCTCCTTCTCTTCCACTGTGAAGCACACTTCTCAACCTTGGGCAAAGTGTCAGGTAGGCTGTGCCCTAGCTGTGGTGTGGCTGCAGTGCGTGCAGCGTCACTGCAGAAGAGTTCTTCCTGCAAATCACAGCAGCTGTTTCACCTCTGAGCATAGCAGTGCTTCTATCAGCTTCTGACTGGTGCCAGTATGGTGTGTGAGGGGGCTGTGAGGTATTACAGTTAAACCGAGTGCCCAACGATTTCCCCAGGGACATTAGCACCAACAGGGAAAGCAGTTTGGCTTCACCCTGGCACTGTCTTTGACACCTCGAACTGGTTGCTTCTAGCAGATAGCTATGTTACTCTTTTCCTGGGTTGCCTTTTTCCCCCTCTTGGAGCAGAAATGGACTTGACCGTCTCTCATCGAAAAATGATTCAAGCCGTGCTTTTGTTTTTTGTTTTTTTTCTTTCCTTCTATATGCCCTCTTAATTTCAGTGGTTACTTGCCATTCATTTGTAGTCATTACTGCGTATGTGCAGAGATCTTTCTTAGTTCAAGAATTGAAGGTGTAAGTGCAAGCTGTATTAGAATAGTTAGCATTGTAAGTGTGTGTGTATGTGTGAGTAGTTCTTGGGAGAACTGGAGTCTGTGTCACTCTTTTCTCCACCCTTTTCACCCCTCCCTCCTCATGCTGTCGGTCTTTCCCTTGTGCTTACTGGCTGTGGTGAATAATCAAAAAAAAAAAAGAAAAGAAAAAGGGCTGCTTTGCTCGTGTTCTCTGCAAGCTCCCTTATTTCATCATCCTCTTCTTCACTTCTCTGCCTTGCTCGCTTTCTCTCTTTCTTCCTCTCTTTCTCTCTCACTCCTCCAGACTTGGCTGCATGTGAGTAGTAGAACGGGGAGAGGGAGAGAGAGAGAGAGAGAGAGAGAGAGAGAAAGAGAGCGTGTAGATAAAAAAGAGAAAAAAGCGTCTGCTGCTATTTCTACAGTAAGGTCCTCCCCTTCAGGCAGCCTGTGCCAGGAGAAGGAGGGTTTTTTACTACTCTCTGGATTTTAACCCTCTGCCTCCAACCAGTCGCCAAGGCTAGTATCTCCAGACGTCTCAGAAGTTACTTTCCTGGTATTCTTCATCTTTCCATTTCACATCTCTAGCTTTTTTTTCCTTGTGACTGCTGTCAAATATTTCATTGGCTTTCCTTTATTTTTACAGGTACAGAATGACCTCTCTCTGTGTTGTTGCTCTCCCAATATCAAAATGCTTTGCGGGTGCTTGCTTTGAACCTGTTCTGTTTTGTTCAGATCTGGAGTGCAGGTGTTTGTGGTTGTCGCTCGGGTTCCTCTCGGATGGTCGTTTGTAGTGCTGAGGTTTGAAAATGGCTGTGGTCTTCCAGCTTGTTGCATGTCTCCGAGTAGGGAAGTGGGAAGTGCCAATAGCTCTATTGCTGAAGCACCGCCCTCTCTCTCTCTCTCTCTTTCTCTCTCTCTCTCTATTCTCTGGCTCTCTCGCTCTCGCGCTCTCTCTTGCCCTCCCTCTCCTCATGCGCACACATACAGTGCTTCTTTCACACTCCTCTCCTCTCCTCTCTCTCCCTCTCTCTCTGAAAGGAGAGCAGGAGGGCGGTGCAGTGGTGGAGCCTTTTCTGGGACAGGTGCCAATTCCAAACAAAAGACATAAAAAGGCAATGAGTGAGAGATGCCTCCATCGAAAGAAAGAAATATGTTGCATGTTGAAACGAAAGAGCAGATTTGTAGCGACCATGCGTGCTTGCCCGTGTGCTTGTGCGCGCGTATGCGACTGTGTGTTTATTCAGCTGGATGTAAAAGTGGATCGTCAGCATGCAACGGGCGAGGAAGTAAGCCAACGAGCGAGCGAGCCGAGATTTGGAATACTTTTCCTCCGTTTTCCCAGCTCTCTCCCCTCACGCTCTCTCCGTTCACTGAAGGCATTTCAGGCGCAGGGGGTGTGGATGAGGGTGGGGGGGCAAAGGGGGAGTGGGCTCAGTTTTCAGCCTGCTGAATTATTCATAGGCCTGGGCCAATACTGTGAGCGGACTGGCTGGATCATTAACATGCAGCGGACATTCTATTTGTCTGTTTGCTAACATTCCTCATTCAAAGACTTGTTAACTGTCAGACAGGCCGACACACGCGCCTCCCAGGCAAACCTCATGGCCTCCTATTGTGGCAGAGGCCTGCTCATCCCAGGCCAGGGGTGGGGGACAGGCATGTGGCCCAGCGCTGGGGGTTGCAGCTGGGGTAGAGGGACTGGCCCGGCCCCCTCTGGCCTGCCTTCTTCAGTCCTCACGCTCAGGAGAGCTCACTGCCTGCTCTCTCTATCTCTCTTTCTTTCTGTCTCTCTCTCTTTCCCTTTGCCTGTCTCTTCCTCTGCCTCTCTCTTCCTCAACGTAGGCCTTCAGCAACACCAGCATACTGGAATGTCTCTGTCTGCTCATGCTTTTCTGCTTTGTGTGGTAAGTTATTCATCTACATGCGTTTTTGTCTGATATTTGTGCATGTTGTCTTCGTGAAACTGCACAGCGCGGGTCTGTTTTTGTTATCAATCAGACGGATTTAGATTTAATTCAAATGTGCGCCTATTCTTATGTCGGGATGCTTTTTTATATTTTGTTCACCTTCGTATATGAACGGCTCTCTTTTAGTGATGTTTTTTAATTCTTTTTATAAAAAGAATTCTCTGACGCTGAAAGAACAGGGCAAATAAAATTCAAATTTGGTGCTATGGAAATAGTGCGGACTGCAAGGCCTTTTTTTACACCAGCAAGTCAACTTCGTAGATATTCGTTTGATTTGAATCAGAAACTTTAATGCTTAAGTGCGTATCAGTCACTTCAGGCTTGTCTGGTTTTTGATCACTCAAAATAAAAGACGGGAATCCTTTTTTAAAGGAGCCTCCTAAGACTCATTGCAGCATTGAGACCAGGCCAAACCCTGCAACAAGCACATTTTTAGTAGGCGTACCTTCAGTTTCATAAGGCCACATGACTACAGGATTTGATTTGTAGAACACCTTGCACACTGCCTGTTTCCTGGCTTGTTCCAGGGTCTTTTTTGTTCTGGGCCTAATGTTTTTGATTATCGCATAATCTGGATTTTTAGGGTGATATTTGTGTTGCCTTTTATGATTAAATTTGTTGTCACATTCACACAAAACAGGGCGACGTGTCTGTTCATATGTTTGCACAATAATCGATTTAATGCGTAGTTATTTTCTTTGCTAAAGTCTGCAATATGTACAGTATATATTTCACATAAAATTACTAACTTGGAGAGATACGTTTGCTTGCTAGTAATAATAATAAAATATGTCAGCATTATGAAGAGACTTTTTTTTGCCATATATCTAAAACTATATGTATCTGTATTTACAACGCTTTATGTATTTAGAACAACTACCAGCAGTTCTTTCAAAAATATATTTATGCCGCATTTCGTTTCTTAGTATTTACTAAATTGCGGTGGTTCATATTTGGGAAAAAACATATTTCGCATATCTCATCTTGTGCGATAATTATTTAACAATCAGCTGCTGCAATTAAATCATACTAATTTATATTAAGGTACATTTAGAGCTATCATCTTGATTTTTTTATTTGTCTTTCATTATGCAGCTGCTTCCACTTCCTTTTTTATTTAGTTCTCAAAAAAATCATTTTCTAAATCAGAAATGTGTCCGATCTGTCTAATGTTCGTGAAACCTGTGGTGGCTTATTTTTCTTGGTTAATTTTGGTAGCAGGAATGAGGGAGCAATGAACAGCACATCGTTACAGACCAGGATACACACACTACACACACTACACACACACACACACACACACACACACACACACACATAGTACACAAACGCGCTCATGCGCATGCACACACACACTACACAAACACGCTCATGCGCATGCACACACACACACATACTACACAAACACGCTCATGCGCACGCACACACACACACACACACACACACACACACACACACTCGAAGACCTCGTCAAAATATGTATACTGAATTACAAATGATCCAAATGTCATATATGGTGGTGCAGGTGTCAATGCAGGGCTTATCCATGCAGCTACATTAAAATTTATTGGGAAGTAATAAAGCAGGCCTGTTTCACCTGATTTGGTTTATGATAGGCAATTTAGTGCTAGATAAGCGACATATCAAACTCTGAGAGGGAGCTTGTGAAGTGTTTTTTGCAGAGAAGTGGCACATTGGATTGGCGATGATCCTCCCCCCTCAGTCTGCCCATGTTTTGTGTGTAGTGAATGGAGCATTCCAAAGATGGAGTATGGTATAAGCATGGAGCAGGTGGCATCATCTAAAAAGGATGGGGGGTGGGGGGGTCGTTGATGCAGAGATTACATTTTAGGGTTAATCGTCACCCTTAATAATTTGTAATTATGATATATGATATGTCTTAAGAATAAGGGATGTGTGAACATAAGAAATGATGATTTTATACCATATTTGGTCAAAAATAAGTGAATTGAAAAAAATATAATACATTTATTTATATTCATTTATCCTTCAGGACATGCTGAAATTCACACATGCCTACATCAAACGCCTGGGTTTCAAGCATGCATTTTATAATGCATTCTCAAACATGCCAAAGGGCAGTGTGTATGTGTGTGCAGTGAGACACACTTCCTCACTGTCACGTACAGGCACACACTCTCTCACACACACCTAGACACACTTGCTGCCATGTGCCCCACAATGGAACTCTAATTCAGCCCTGAATGGAGTTCCCACGCCTTTAGTGTGTGTGTGTGTGTGTGTGTGTGTGTGTGTGAGACTGAAGGGTCTAGACCCCCACCCCCCACCACCCCCTAAAGACACTCATACACACACAGTCTAGACTGACAATGTCTCTTGTATTCAGAACACAAGACACCTACATGTTGTGAATTTCAAACCAGTGGAATTTTCACATGATATTTAACTGCTTACTAATAATAGCTAAAGCACAGAAATAGCATGCAAGTTATTTATGTTCACCTCCTACTGACATGGTAACTATTGCTGCATGTGCACTCTTTTTTATTATTTACTCAGTAATATGTATCTGGAATTTTTTTGGAAGTATTTCAGAATGTGTAGCTATAATTGTAGTTTTAAGAAATCTATAAGACATGATTTTACTGTGTTGCCTTTGAAATATTTTCAATATTACTTATATTTTGTTTAAATTTTTTTGGCTGTGAATTTTAGCGACATTACATATATCTGAAGGTAACATAAGTTGAATATGTCCTAAATAGCCTTCTGCATGTACATGTACATGAATGTTTGTGAGAAGTGTGTGTTTCGGTGTTAGATATTTAATTTTGATAGAGCTGAAGCTGCTTAGTGATTGGGAGCTGAATGAAGTGTAGAACAAAAGATCTGTGGGCACTTCAGTTTGTGGGAAAATCTAATAGACTGTTTATTTTCAAAGCATTTCAGCTATGTGCATGTGTTTGCGTGAGTGTGTGATTGTGGTCTAGCGCAAATAACATCACAATTGTCTTGAACTCTTTGATCTTGAGTGTACAATTTTTTTTGTCCTGCTCCTTTTTTAAAAAAAAGCTTTTTTTCTCTGTTACTTCTGTGTCTTTAGTGACTTCAGAGATAATGCAGTTTAATATGCCTGTTCATACGGTACTCGTATGATATTTAAAAAAGAAACGGAGAAGTACGAAGTGAATATTCCGATGTACAGAAAGTTCGGATAAAAGTCTTTATACTTCACAATGCATTAATAGTAATTGCTATCCCTGATGATTTATCAAATGATAATTTTCCTGCTTTAATTACACAAACTCATATTTTTAATATTGGCTCTCTGAATTTGCTGCATTTTAGCCTGTGTGTGTGTGTGTGTGTGTGTGTGTGTGTGTGTGTGTGTGTGTGTGTGTGTGTGTGTGTGTGCCTGAATGGAGTGTGCACATTTTGATAGAAGTTCTTACATTTCTTTTTGAAATATGGATAAATGGAGAAAGAAAAAATATATCTGTAAAGTATCACGTTGCGCATTAACACTTTTATGTTTATATTATGTCTGCAGTGGTCAGTATGTCTGAAGTATTTTTAATAAATGTGACATTGTTACATTTATAAGATAAAGGCTGTTGTTCACTCAACCACATTTTCCTGAAGGTGAAGAAGATCGCATTGAATATTAGAGTAAGGTCATTATTATACTGATATTATAATAATAAACTGATGTTCAAATGATATCAGTAAATATAAAAATAATGTTTGTATAGTGTATATTGTAAAACGGGTACTTCAGGACAATTCTGGGTAATTTTGCAGCTGATTAGTAGATATTATAAAATTATGTGTTTCTTTTAACATGAAGGCCCGAGTTATTTTAATGAATGATGGTTTCCTTTTCTATGGATTTTTACAAAATCTGGAATAATTAATTTTTTAATTGAAATTACTGTATGAAATTGTTGAACTCACAGCACTATGACACTGCCATAAATTAATTATTTAGGAATTCATTATGTGTTAAATAAGCCACAAAATGAGAAATTGAGGCAAAATTTAAACAATAGCTAAGTGCTGTTACTCAGACGTGGGATATTGCAGTGTGCTCTTAGATTTTGGACCAGTCTGATTCCAGTTTGTGTCTATGTTGCTATGCAGTATGCCGGTTTAGAGCTCATGGGGACCGCTGTTGTTACTAATCAAAAGCATGTAATGCCAGAGCCAGTGGTGAACGTGCAGCGTCAGCACTACTAATCCTACAGAGACACTTGTGGGTCTCCTGAAGTGGCAGAGGCTTGTGTTATCATGATTGACATGTGACAGATGGAACAAAGTGGAACAAAGTAATTGTTAATTGTTAGGACCATGTTATGACTTCTGTCATGACTGAAACTGCTGTGACGTTTTTATACTTCTTTATTTTAGAGCCGTATGACTAAACCAAACTTGTCTGGAGTGATTAAAGACGACGTGTCTTCCGATGTGCTGTGAGCACCATGAAAAAAAAAAAGATTTCTGAAACATCCTGTTTACGTCATTATGTTACCCACTCTGCTTTATTTAAATTTAATCCGGATTAAGCTGTGCGTATGAGTTTAGTGTGTGTTTTTACATTACAAACTAGAAATGTTAGTAATTTTGTGATTATTTTTAATTGATTGTTTTTTTGGTTTTTTTTGTTGTGGCCTCGTGGTTTGTTATCTCCAGGTATGTCTGATTCTGCTGTGGTAATCTAAGGGCATGGCATTATATGCTTATCTTGCTAATCTCTGGTTGGGTATGTTAAATGTTCATTATAACAATCAGTGCTGAAAGATCGTTTGTCCTCAGGCAAATGGGACAGCTCCATTTTAATTCTGGTGACTGTGTGTGAATGGACGCATTATTCAAATAGTAGGCGCCATAGATTTATTTCTGGAATATTACAGCAGGCAATGTGCATCACTCTCCGTCTCTTCTTAAAACACATGATTGGTTACTTGTTAAAAGATGTCACAGCGACTGGGTTCCTTGCCATAAGAGAAATCAGTTACATGAAAAAGTGAAAGTGACTCCAGCACCCAAAGGTCAAACTGGGATTAAGGGAAACGGTACTCGAGGGCACTGCGGTGAGCCTGCCTGTTCTGCATAAAAGCCCTATTGTCACGGAACACTCACTGCAGAGAGAAAGGGGCTCCAGCCTTAGGAATAGAGCGCCACCTACTGGACACAGATCGCTCCACACTGGCTCCATCTCTACCAGGCTCCATAGGGTCATATGAACGTCGTATTCAGGAAGGACAATGATACGTACATCTGATTCAGATGTGGTCACAGTGGCCACATTGTTTATGTATACAATTTGCGTGTGAATACCACAGCTGCCCACTAGTCTTATAGGCGCCATACGTACCATGAGGCTCAGTTTATGAGCCTTTCTTTCATTCTGTGTATGTATGTATGTATGTATTTGCACACTTTCTCTATCTCTCTGTCTCTTTCTCCTGTGTTCAGGGATTGAACCTAGCCCCATTACCATGAATGACCCAGACATGTGTGATTTGTGCCAGCTCTGCGTCTGGCTTACTGGAGGTCATGGCATAGCACAGCCGTGCCATCTAAGGTTACAGTGGTGCGGGTGTGGAGGAGGGGGAGGAGCGGGCCTTGCCCTGCAGGCCCTGTGTGGGATAAAAGGAGGCTTCGCATTTATCTCTCAGTCTATTAAAAGTCCAGCACAAACAGCTCTCGCAATGCCAAACATTGTTAGACGCACGGGCTGTGGCTATATCCAGAGGGAGTGGAGCTTGGCGCTGCATTTAACTCCTCTCATTCCGTCAGGTCTTTCAAGGACACAGAGGAGGCCTTATAATTACTCCCACTGCAGTGTGATTTGGATGGATGATCTGACTAAAGGGATGTTGTTAATTCTGCCGCTTTATTGTAGACGTAGTTGATTTTTTTTAATGTCCTTCATATAGGCGGTGTCTGTGTACATATGTAGCCCATGATTCAGAGCGGGACACTGCTCCTCCTCATTCTCCCGTCTTCCTCCCGGCTTCACCAGTAAAAAAAAACAAGCCACAGACAGGTTTGAGAGATTGTGTATGTGCGTGTGAGAAGGAGAGAGCAAGTGAGTGATGATTAACACATAATAGCCTGATTGCAATTATCTGAGACGGTCACAGTAAGTTAAACTTACCGCAGTTGTTAGCTTCACAGTCATATGTTTATGTTGCAGCACAATGAGAATTGAATGCATTTTTATCCATGGGTTTAAGAGAAATTGAATTCAAGCTGTTGACCATCCCTACATAGGTCACATGTTTTGTTGATTTTCTAAATGAAAATGGGTTAACACATCCTGTACAGCGAATAAAGTTTTAGTGCTCATTGTGTAATTATTTACAGTGTTTAACAGGATTTAACAACAGTTGAAAATGTGCCACAGCTTTTGCACAGTCTACATTTTATGTTTTATTAACATCTACATTTTTTAGCAGTTTTATTAATGTATTATTATTGTAATTATTGAATGAAAGTGTGCAAAAGTGTAGAGGATATAGAGGTGTTCACCTATAAAATCAACAGATATTGAAATTTGCCTTTGCATAGAGCAGTATATAAAAATTAAAAAAGGAGAGAAAGCATTTGTTGAGACACATCATGACTTTATAGGGTAGCACTGGGTTTGTTTTTTGAGTTAATAAGTAGCTACTAAGTAGGGCTAAACAATTTGGGGAAAATATCTAATTGCAATCTTTTGGACTAATATAGTGACTGCGATTTAAACTGATTATTATCTAAAAATTAAGGTTCAGGCCTGTTTTTTCCCTTTTTTTCTTTCTGTGGTCAAGAATACCAGAATATCCTCTTTTTGAATGTGGTGTTCCAGACAGCCAATAAGTTATGGTTGTGTTGTCACAACTCCTGGAGTTTTGCGCTCTCCTCAATTGCGATTTTAGAATAAAATCATTAATCTTTCAGCCGTACCACTGAGGCAGCAAAAAACTCAATGGCTAATCAATTAATTTGGTGACTTCAGGCTTGTGCCTTAATAGTTTCACATGATGAACAACAGATAATGAAATAAGTATTTGGTAAGTGTTTTTATGAAAATGAACTAAAATTACATGGTGTTAACTATGAAATGTCTAGACCCATTTCTAAACACACATCTCTTGCCTGTATTTTTAAATGTCACTCTTAAAATGAACTTTGTGTGGAGCCTCTGATTTAGTGTTAATTGGTTAGTGTTAGCATGTTTGTGTGGTAGTTAGTTAGTGGTAGGACGTTTGTGTATTAGTGTGTGTTTGTGTGCATAATGAGACTGTGTGTGTGTGTGAGTCAGTGCTGTGGTAACACACTTGTCTCTCGTGGGGCCTGTGGTAGTATGACTAAGCTGCGTGTGTGTGCCTCCCCCTCCGCCTGAGGTAAACCACAATGTAGCCCACACTCTCACTCATACGCACACACCCCGCTACCTCCTTACCCTCACCACAGACCTCACGCCAGCCTGCCTATTACTCATACATGGACACACACGTACAGGTCGTTAAGTCGGTAGCTTACCTGCATGCTCACGCTCCACACATGCAGTGCTCTTGCTGGTACCCGCAAGCTGGCTCCAGTACAGTGGAACGTGCAGGGCAGTGGCGTGCAGCCTGCTTGGCTGCCCTTAAGGACAGAGGTGCTACATGATCCTCCTTTAAGCTCACTGAGCAGAACTGTAAACAAGGATGCCATTAATAATGGAGAAAGCTCAAGAAATATCACACCATGCCGTGCGGCCAAAGAGAGTGAGAGAAAGGGAGTGCCACTACTATGTTGACTGCTACATGTAAATAAATACATTTACATTCCTCTGTCTCTCTCTTTCTCTCTCTCTCTCTCTCTCTCTTTCTCTCCGCCACAGATGGTCCGCCGAGAAGTGATTGTCTTTTTTGTACACAGAGCGTGCCCCTGATGAAGAGAAGCTTTGGAATGAGGTGGTATTTTAATACATAAATAAGGACACCGCAGTAAACAGAGTTTCTGTCCACAGCACAAAACACAATTCAGGTTTACACCACTCCCAGAAAATTGCCCTTATCTTAACATATCTAGGTTAACTTAGTTTGAAGAGAATAAGACCATGTATGTGACTCAACATGAACAAATTCATTTATATCTTTAGGAAATTATTTAGTGCATTACAGATATCGTCACAGTTCTTTTTGTTGAGTTTTGCATGATTCAATAATTCTTAAAAACTGGAATATAGTCAGAAATATGTTGTTTTAACCACAAAATTACCACATACATTCCTGATTATTATTAAAGGGGACCTATTATGCTTTTCCAATTTTTCCCTTTCCTTCGGTGTTATGTAGCTCTTTGTGTATGCAGACGGTCTGCAAAGTACACATCAAAGGGAGAAACTACAGAGCCCACTTTTATCATCTGCCTGAAATACCTAATTGGAATTCCAGGTGGGGATTAAAGGCACAAGAGCTGTAACAGCGCATGTTAGACAGAGGGTGAATAAAGAGAAAAATATTGTGTTTTGTGTAATCTGAGGCTTGTAAATCTATTGTAGTAGACCCCATAAGTAAACAATAAATGTTGAAAATAAGCATAAGTCCCCTTTAAATTCAGCAGGTATTCGTTCCAGCATCTATCCAAAATCATTTTAGCTGACTCATCACCAGCTCTGAGTCAATGTATCACATCACATAAATGCATTTCCTCCACCTGTTGTTCACTATATCATCCCTGTACTAAACCACACATTGGTGGGGCTCTTGAAAGTATTGAGCATGCTGTCACCACGTGTGTGCTTGACATTGGAGAATGGAAGCTGTCATTGCCCAGAGCCCAGGAGAGAGACACTGTCCTTTGGGGTGAGGTAGTAGGTTGTATAGTTTTAGGGTGAAGCCCTTCTGTGAGATAACTATACAACTTACTGTCTTTCCTGAAGAGGCCGTAATACCTTCAATCAAGAGAAGAACCTCAACACAAAGGCGTGAAGGACTCACTGAGTTGCTGAAGTGCACTCATAAAACAAAATGTTCTAAACACTGTTCTTTGCAGCTTTGCTGGTTTAGCTCTCTGAAGATCCGCTCAGTGGATGATTCTTTACGTGAGAGTTGTAAGTGTGAAGAACCTTTTTATAGTTCCACATAATGTAAAGTTCTTATACCAGTTGCCATGCATTCACACCAAAGACCATTTCAGTGCCTTCAACTATTAAATATTTGGAAGACTCTTTTGATTCTTTTCATGTGGGACTTAACAGAGCAAACTGAAACATCCTGCTGCATGTTCACAGTAGTCTGGTCTCGTTGGGCACACTGAGATGGAAGTGTGCCGAGCAGCTCCCCTTTGAGTTCTGCTGATGTTTGCTCATCAGTGAGCCCAAACGGGTTCTTCCTAGTGGCGGGGAAGCCCCTCTGTGATGTTCGTACAGGGTGAGGTAGTAGGTTGTGTGGTTTCAGGGTCGTGATTTTGCCCCATCAGGAGATAACTATACAACCTACTGCCTTCCCTGAAGGGCAGCAATACAGCACTGGATACCAACGGCAACAGTCCAGTTAATGAGTGATGATGCTTCTCTTTGTTTTTCAGCAATAAAAAATATGACACAATCTGTTTTCTGCTGTGACTCTTTTTTTATATACCAAATATGTGCCTGAGGCCTGTTAATGTTTGGGGGTGGAATACCCAGCATGATTCCCCATTCTGACCATAACACAGAGGATGAGGACTGGCCAAGCTCCAGCAAAGCATGCAATGTTGTTCCCCCTAGCAGTACATAACTGTCCCCTGCTTTCCCCAGAGCTGCCGGTACTGTAAATAAAATATAGCCATGGCATCAGACAGCCATTAGCCCTGTGTTCAGAGAACAGCTACATGGCTGCAGGCTGGCCGGCCTTTTACTGCTGCAGAATTTATGGGCACTGGCGGGCATCCAGGGGGGCTCGCAGAGGCTGGCACACACAAGAGGGGAGCCAGAGGGCCTAGCTGAAAGTGATGGCACTGACACAGGCCTGTGCTAACTCTTTTGTCATGGCATTGCAGTATATGCTCATATAGAAATCCAGTGTGTTGCTTTTCTTCTGTGGTAGTTACACAGGAACAAGTTTTTTTTTTAAGTACCAATGGCTTCCCATCGCTCTTTGAACTGTCTTAATGAATTAATGATCTTATCCTGGATAGGACATCGTCTTACAGGGACTGTTAAGACATATAGGCCTTAATGTGGCCGAGCCCAAAATGGCAAAACATTAAGCTTTTTAATGGCCTTAACAAATCGTTAAACAAACAGATACAGTGACTTAGTATGGGAAGCTGTTCCTGTCAGTTTTTTTTAATCGTGAAGGTTTGTGAGTGAACTCGCGGACAGTCTTTTACAAAAAGGAGAGTCGGTTCTACTCAGCACAGATGGCTTCAAACTGTTGAAAAATCACAGAATTTTTTTTTTGTTTTTTTTCATAAAACAAAACATCCTCTATAGGGTTTAAATCTGGACTCCGAAAAGGCCAAAACAGTCCGTACAAATCTTTGCACTTGGCTCTTTATCCCTGAGTGTACATGTCCAGTACCATACAAATATGTGGTATAATCCAATCAAAATATCTTTGTTTATTCCAATAGCTAAGTATCCAATTTATACTCTCATACATCTACTCATATATTCAGTTTTTCTTTTCAGCTTTAGCTAGTGCATGACATTACTCTAGAGATACACTTGTCAGATTGTCTTAACCTTCTGTGGGGCCGAGTTTAGTGCACCCTAAGACACCATCGCAGTGCGACAGTGGTGGTTTACTAGCAGTGTAATTTTGTCATGTTCTTTTATATGATAAACAAAACGTTCACATCAGGTTTAGATTCCACATTTTAATAGAACCGGACACGTACTGTGTTTCAGGACATACAGATCCTAACAGTCAGCGCTCCATTATTTGAAAATCATGCAGCATCAGTTGGTGTAGACCTGCTGTATCTCACAGTTACCGATTTGTTCACGAAAGGTAACTGGCGTTCCTCGGTTATATCGCCCAGTAGAGATCAGGCTCGACTGCGGACTGCATTAGCTCGTTTGCCACGTATCAGCAGGTGGCAGCACGAGCCATGAAGTTTATAGTGAACAGGTGTCTGTCCTCACTCAGATGCGAGGTGCGTTTACGTTCATTTGGTGGACCTACACCCACCGTGCACTCTGCACTGCTCACATACACATAACGCAGGTTTTGGACATCACGGAAATGTTTGTCTGGTGGTTAATTATGAGCGCTGGGACGGTAAATAATGGCGATTTGCCCAAGAAACCGCGCCGTGAGTCATGTGTAGCACAGTCAAATCCTG
The DNA here is from genome assembly GCA_024036415.1 of Prochilodus magdalenae. NCBI lineage: Eukaryota > Metazoa > Chordata > Actinopteri > Characiformes > Prochilodontidae > Prochilodus > Prochilodus magdalenae. The sequence goes on from JAMWET010001845.1 coordinate 246,856, forward strand.
GTTTAATAAGACTCCAGCTTAGTTGTCAACCGTCGATTTTGTTTTGGCCCCTTCGGGTTTTGTTTTCGTACCCGTATTCGGACAGGTTCCATTCCTGCGCCGCGATTGGCTGGTAGTGTCACATCTGCGTTCTGATTGGTCCGCCGTCGGAGAGTATGAACTGCTACCCAATCCCAGATCTGGAGGCGACTTCTACCGGAATACGGGTGGGAGCTATATAAACCAGCGCCTCGGGGCGTTCCTCTGAAGTAACCTGAGGCTTCTCTATTGGCTGTGAGGATCGGTGTGCCTGGAGGTGTGCGCGTTACGGCCGCCGTCAGTCTTACCGTCACATCCTGAACGGCTCGTTAGGATTTGGATCGGAGTATTTTGACAGCAGTGGGGGCGGGAATGGGGGGAGGGGGGTGTGAAACAGGACTTTGAAGGAGCGCTGCACGACGGACTGGGCGAACTTCACCGAGGTAGTGCCGAGCTTCATACACCCGATACCGCAGATAAAGTAGTGTTACTGCCAAACGTGTTGGGGCACTTTTTTGTCTTTTGTCTTTTGTTTTTTGTCTTTAAATCTGGTGATGCAGATCATACTAATGCATAATGAGTATGCACAGAAATATTTTCCATGAGCACTGTGATTTATACTACACTTGATTGAACCTCTTTTAAATGCTGCCGCGTGTACATGCACCCATGGCAAGCAATGCATTATGTCATGAAAGTATGCAGTGTTTACTTTTACTGATAGCTTATAGATATTTATAAGGGATGCTGTATTAACATCATTGCCTCTTAATTTATGGCACTGCAGCCATCTCCCTCCATCCCTGTTATTAATCTAATGACACTTTAAGATGATTAAACATTGTGTTTTTATTAGGGTTCACCATGACTCATCCAATAGGTGAGCCTTCTTTAGAATAGGATGGTATGGACTTCATCTGCTTATTCATTCCCATTTGGTTCAGTTGCTTTCTCTGCTTTGACTTGCTCTACTGAAACTCTGTATTGTTGAGTGGATGTGCTTTAAGGAGAATTCCGCCATATTCCTCCAATAATTTATGATTTATTCAGTCCTTAGATGTAAATGGGAGTCATTCAGAGTGGTTTGATGCAAAGCAGAGTGTGAGACATCAGGCAGCATAACCACTCTATGTAACAGAACTTTTTTAAAAAGGAGCATTCAGAGACATTCATCGTTTCAGATGTCCAGTTCCTATCAACACCACTGTAACCAAGTTTGACCGTGCAAGTTTCTCTAGAGCAGAACTTTTTACATCAAAACACTCTGAATGATGTTGTTTGCATCTCAGCCATTTAATGAAATAGATTTTTTTGAAAGATGAGTGGAGTTCCCCTTTAACAGGGGCTATCAATTAAGACAGGTCTTGCATAAAGAGCGAAGTTGATGCAAACAGCATATTCTAAGATTTATACCCACCTGCTTTTGGTTGACATTGCTTGGTTTTCTCTCTTCTCCGGTCTCGAGTCTTTTTTGCATGGTTTTGCTTTTATTGCATTGTCTTAACTCATTGTGCATCTTAGTTTCCTACTGGTCTTCTTTTCGTTGCTCTGTTGCCAAATCATGACCTCATGACCTTAAAAATGTCCAGGTTAGGTGAGGACACGAGCCTGTTGATGTAACATCTGGCCCATTCTTAGATTCCTGTTGCTCCTCACGTTCTGTAGACTGTAGCCATATGTTCTCTCTGTGTTTGATGATCCACTGTGTTTATGTACTGTTTTCTCAATGTCTTTGAGTGCTGAGCTTTAACTTGGCCTTCTTTCAGTCAGGATGTTTCAGAGGGGGCTCGTGAGGAAGTTTTTGAGGTCATGCCGCCCCTATTGTAGAAATTGAAGAATCTAGGCCTTTATGGCTGCCTACATGTTGCGATTAGGCCCATCTTATCAGATGCGAGTGCGTCTCGCTTGCCCTCTTCTATTGGTAAGGCGCCAGGAAATCTGCTTCTCGGCGAGAGGCAGGAGAGTAGTGTGTGGGGTTTGGACTTTGGCCCCCGCCGGGGCCAGTGTATTTATTGGCTGCTGCTGCTAGAACAGACTCGTGAAGAGTGATCTGGTAAGCACTGCTTTCATTCTGCTCTGTCCTAGCGCTGGGTCATGGCTGTGGGGCTTAAAAATGTTAATTTATTCCTCATGTAAGGCTCTTTTAGCTTGTAGAGGATGTGGAAAAGAGCAGCAGGTTTCTTTCAGTGCTAGAAGTGGGATGTCATCCTTTTAGAAGGGTTTATAGCTGACCTCTTTAAATTTATCATCAATAAATCTTCTTTGAATTTTGATTTGGGGTCTTGGGCAGATTTTGCTTGTCAATTTTCTCAACCCTGAACATTTGAACTACCTGTTCAGACAGAGGTGCAGGGAACCTTCAGGTGTGAACTGATGCTTGTGACATTGACCATGACAATCTAGCAAGTTTGGTTGTCTTTTTGTTGCCCACCAATGGAAAACCAGATGTCTGCATGACTGTGTGTAAATTTGTAGCATATTTTCTGATCCTGCATTTGGTTAAAGATTGCCAATTTTGGTTCATCATTAGTCTGTTGTTAATAGTTAATCTGTTGTGTTCAAGACTCTTTTAGTTGGAGTGACTCCATATTAATCCACTTTGTAGGTTCTATTTATCATGAGATTCCAGTATTGAAGTGCATTCATAAGAAGTAGCTTATATCTTGGTTGTTATTGTTGTTGTTACTGTTGGTTTGCTGCAGACTTAGGCTTCTTCCTGTCCCTACCAAAAATACCCGTGGCCTGAAGTATTGTTCAGGCACAATCAGGTAGGCCAGCAGTGACAGGACAATGAGAGGAGAGAGGCTGAAGGGAGCATTATTACTTTAGCAGTCCCCTCAGCTTTGACCCTCCACAGCCTCCTTCCTGTGCTGCACGTAGGCTGTGCTGGCTGCACACTGGGAATGGTCTCAGTGTGTGTGTGCTTGTATGTGTGTCTTGTGAACCATCTCCCCTGTCTCTTGCTTAAGAGTGTAACACGAGCCCTACAGCTGTCTTATACAGCCTGTGCCGATATTCTGCCTAAAATTACAGGGTGTGATATGATTACATGATTACTGTTCTCCTATTTCATTGCATCCCTCTGGCATGTGCAAAAAATCAGAGACCACCACACATCACTAATTTATTAAGTGCGGTCCAAAATGTCATTTTTTCAGTGTCATGAAAAAAGAAAAACAAGAAGCATTAAGCAGAAAATTTGAGAAAAGCCTTAACAGTTAAATGCAGTGTCTATGTTTATTGTGTCTACTATTTGTCTTTACTACAGTTTTCATACTTTAAGGGTGAGTTGCTTTTAGTTTTGCTAAGAAATTCTTTTACACCTCTAAAGTTCAGTCTTAGAAGTTGGTCACATTCTTGGTACCTCGTTATCCCAGTAATCCCAAATGTATCAGTGATCCTCTGTTGTTGTTGTTAATCATTTTTTATAGATTTCATCATACAGTTACCTTTCTGTGTATAGTATTATCACAGTAAGAAAAGGAAAGAAAATATGTGAGGGGTTAAATACATGAATAAATAAATAATGTAATAAACATTCAGTGATGTTGAGGTCTGGACTCTTTCTAAGAACACCAACGGCTTTTTGTTTGATTTGCAAAACTTGGTTTTGGTCTGTTTCCTGTGCTCAGCAACAGCTTTCTTACAGCTATGCATCCTTTCAGACCCATAGTGTTGAGTTGTCTTCTCATAGGAAAGTTATGGGCAGAAACACATGGGAATGTTTTTATGTCTTAGGCTAGAGTGAAGTCTAATTGACTTCTATCTCTCAAAGATAAAATAACTGTTTGTTAGATGATGACTGTTTTGGTGGTCTACAAAGTGTTTTTGGTGGTCTTGTACTATTGTTAGGAGTCTCATTTTCTCGACATCTTTGAATTATTTTTGAGCTGCAGTTCATTGTCCATTGACTTTGCCCTTTCTCCTCTATCTGATCTTTGCAGAAATATCTTGGGAATGAATAACTTGCACAGTGCCGTATGCAGGACTTCTGTGTTTAAACCTCTATAATTTATATATAAGAGATTAATATGTGTGCAAGTTGAGATTCAGTAGTTTAAGGGGTCACCAGTTCAGTTGCACATTTATAATTACTCATCACCATGAGGAATAGAGGGCAGTTTGAAATGACTCGCATGTATGTGTGGTGAACATGAGGTAGCTAGATGAATGTGTGGTTGGAAGGAGTGGAGGTGGGAGTTGTTCTGGTGTGTGTGTAAATATAGCCGTTGTAAGTTATGTACTGTATGGTGTTGATGAACAGCTCTGCTGGCTGTAGGGGGCATGGCTGTCCAGCTGGAGATGTTGGCCTGCTCTGTACTTGGCCCCACTGCTGTGTCATGAGGCCGGAGTCACGCGTGAGTCTGTGTGTGTGTGTAAGAGACAGCTCTGCTTTGGACTGAGTCCGATAGTCTGGCATGTTACACGCTCAGACTATTTCACCCTGTCTACTTCTTCTTTGGAGTGCCGCCCTGACATTGTCTCTGTAGGTGTCATCCTGTGTATTTCTTACAGACACACAGATACATCATGGAAATCTACATCACAGACAGTTATTACACAAAACCGTTATGCATATGCTGCCTGATGTCTGGGCGATTGTTCAATGATAGTTCCAAGATAAGGTTTATAAACCTGTTGATGGTTGAGAGGAACATGCAGGGCAATGAAAGGCAAAAATAGTCAAAGAACAGTTTTTTTGGTTCTGATTTATTTTCAACATTGCATCTAAAAATTCAGAAGGCCTGTCAGTTTACTGGTTACGATTTAGACACTTCTATAAAACTTCTATATTTGTCGGTGGAACTACAAACTCAACATAACTTTACATAACATTGTCTCAAAAGTCATTTGAGGAAGTATACAGAGGAAACAAGTTTACATAATTTCTTTCTTTCTTTCTTTCTTTCTTTCTTATCCCAATAATAGAAGCTTTGCCTATTGTCACCAGTTAGCATTGTGCAAACAGCATGCTTAAGTCGAACTGGTTGGGGGCTGCACCATGTCTGTTGTAATGAAGGAGGGATTAAAAATGGAAAATTAAAAGATTTTAAATATCATGACATAAACAAGGTGTTTTTTTTGCCAGCAGTGCCACACATCCTTGTTAATAGAAGATCGTTTTTGAAGACAAGTGCCAGAGCTGTCTGCCTTTACATAGGGCAGCTTCAACTAGCTAGCACAGCGGATTGACAGTTACTATGCAAATCTCCAGCAGCAAGGTACATAACTACACAGCTAACTATAACTAAAGCCTAAACCTCTAAACTTGAAGTCTAAGTTTAGTTTGTAGTTTGTACTTTTCTCCATTGTTCAGATAACTGTCACTAAGGCCGCGGGTATTACGTCATGTTGGAAATATCGTATTTACGAGAGGGGCGCACATTAACGCCACCACAGTGTCGTAATTATGAGTGGGAAACTTTTCAATGAGCCTTGACTTTCCTATGCATCTTATGCTTTGTATATTGTTGCTGTAATGCAAAATAAACTCACATGCTTTGACCACAGAAAAACAAAAGTAAACAAAAAAGCATTGTTCTCAGCATGTCCATCTGGTTTCGACCAAAGCTTTTTGAACACAAACCACGTCGTTTTTACGACCTCCAAAGTCCCAAACGGGTCCTTCCGATGAGGGCTTGAAGGCAGCAATAGATTTGCTTGCAGTGATTTAAAAGTCTGTTCGGTTATACGTCTGAGCAAAGCATTACACCTCATGCCAGCGTATATCCAACCACGCAGCCACCGCTGCCCAGTCATTGACCTACATTTCTAAACAATATGGTTGTCTGCGTGGGTCTCCGGTGGGAATGCAGTGTCGCAACATATGTCTGCACGTGTTTGACACGGCCGCTCTCGGAAGCAGAAGACTCCACTGCTCATGGAAGGATCTTGCTTCAGCTCTGCTTTAAGATTGCTCCAACAGCTGGAGCAGGGAAGGATCTTAGCAGCTGGGTCGCAGCCGTCTGTCAGAAAACAAAACCTCCAGGTCGTTTTCCCCTTTGCAAGATTCTGCTTAGGGTGGCTTTGAAAAGGCAGGAGTAGTGGCCAAGTCTTTTCTGTCAGATGATGCAGCAGCAGAATGTTTCCTGTCTGAAGCTGGATATTTATTGTCAGGGTGTTCAGGATGCATTTTCCATCACGTCGTGGCCCAGTTTTACCAGCCATTTAGTCATGTGATTGTGGTCTTTCAGTGACTGTGGGATGGACCACATCATATCACGTCGAATCCTCAAACCAGCAGAACGAATTTCAGCATATCGTCTTCCAAAGTCATGCAACTGTGTACATGGTGTATACTTGAATGGAATATATTACACATCGTACAGTTACTGCCAAAGATAAGAAAGACATCCCAGGTCACTGTAGTAGGTTTTTATTCTTTTATTCATTAAAGAATGAGGCCATGTTTTGTACATTTTTCAATCAAGCATTCACACCATAGCCGCTGTATGTTCCCGGCCTTGAGGCCTTGTGAGCAGGTGTGAGCATATGAGTGAGAGAGAAAGAGTCTGTGCATGTAACCAAGTACAGCAAGGACAAACAATGCACAACCAAGCTGGCTCCTCTTGCATGCAATTTACCGTTTCCTAAAAGGATCATTTTGTTTCTTACCTAGAAGTGATAATTCCACTTTAGGGGATCATTGTCATAGCTTTCCCTAGACTTCCCCTTAGCTCCATTGTGCCCTAATCCATGAAGCACTTCACCTTTGGTCAGCGTGTGAGATAAGGTGCCGTAACACACTCCTGTGTTTACACCATGGGCACAGTGAGCTGAGCCCAACTGTGATCTTCTCAAAGCAAACATGCAAAGTTCTCCTCAACAACTCTGTCACCCCTGCCGAGGGAGAAATCAGTGCTGGTTAAGTCCAGGTTGGTTGACAGCAAGGTTTTTGAACCACCATTTTTGGCATGAGGAATCTAAATGAAACAAATGTTGTTTATGTTTAAAGTAACATATTTAGTAAGGATCTAAATTTTGTTTTGATTACAGTTTTATACAAAACCATAGTTGCATTCGGTTTGACTATTTTTAATATCTTTCCATGTTATTTTTAAAAACATTGAATGCACAAAAGTGGCTGGAGGAACTATTTACCTAGAATACTGACAATAAAACCTAACATTGCAGTGATTTGACAAAGCAGATCTTTGACAGTGTCTGATTATACAGTTCAATGCATTCATATTGCTTGAACACCAAAGTTTTGGGTTGAAGTGTCTAGCAGATTGCCATATTGTGGCATCCAGCTACTGGCTCGTTTGCCTAAAGCTTTGTGTTTCTGTGTCTTTTTTTTCTACACTGACACCACATTGTATTGGGTTATCTGGTATACTTGCTGAAAATCACAGGTCTGAGTTTTGTGATAATCGTTAAACCCCAAGCAGTAGACAACATGACGTATAAACAGTGCAAATTATGTTATTGTTAGTCTCTTCAGCTGAGCCCCTGCACCAGGGATGTTTCAGGAATGTTTCCTATGAACATAAAGCAGTAGCAGACTCTCACACATCGCCCACTACTGGATTTGAGGAATCCCTCTTTGTTTTCAAGGCAGTGGACTTTAGGGAATAAAACCCCTGTAGAGGTACCAGAATATAACTGTGGCTCAATTTATAATGAGACAGGAAATTCAAATTAAAACCCACCCAACAAGTAGTCAAATTCAGCCTTGTGGAAATTCAGGTGTGGTCCAACATGAACAGTTTATTACAGTAGAAACATATATATATATATATATTATAATATTCCAAAATTGTTCACGAGAATTGCAACACTCAGACTGATGCATGCTGATGCATATATTTGAAAGTCTCTCTCTCACCTCCTTCTCTCCCCCCTCCCTCCTTCTCTCTGCAGTCTGATGCATGTTTCAGTACTTGCCGTGGTCCGGCGCCATGGTGGACGTACCCAGTCTTTTCAGTCCATTGTCTCCGGTGGGGGACTCAGTCTTAGACAGCCCACTGTGTGGGGAGCTGATCATGAACATGGAAGAGTTGGAGGACATCTCCTGCTCCCTCAGCGATGACACCTTAAGTCTGCTGTACCTGCCCGACTGCCAAGGCTCCAGCACCAGCCCTGAAAGCTCCACTACTCTGGGTATTTTCACAGCACATGCATATCACACATGCTCATTGGCCCTCATCTCATTCCTATCTCTAAGTAAAGAAGCAAATTGAGTTTTTTGTCAAAAATAATTTTTCATTCATTTTTACATGCTCTCCTAAGATACATGCACATTCTCACTTATATTGTGCTTGAAATGTCCCTGAACAAACCTGTCCCTAATCACGCAATTCTTTTCTATCCTGCCATGGCAGGAGTATGACAAAGAACTCATTCCAAGTACCAGAGCCAGGTTGTAGAATGGCACGGTTAGGAGAATTTTCCAGTGAAAGTGGACCTCTGCACCTCTGTTGCAGCTGTACTGTATATGGACTGGATTGCTCATGGAAAGTACATTTAATGTGAACATTCAAAATGAGTGAAAGCACCTGTCAAATTCATTTGATTCACTCAAGGCATAGCAGGCAAGCTGTTATAGCTGTTTCTAGTACACGCAAATACAGAATGCGCTCAGAATCTTTGTGCAAACCAGATTTTTTTTTTCTTTTTTGACGATCCATTTAAACTTTGTTACCTCAACATAAAATTAAAATGTAATTAAATTAACAATTGTTTTATTTTGTCAGTTAAACAGGAAAGCTCTAACGGAATCTTGCTGTCTTAGGCCCACTATGTATAAAGCATATGGCTTGTCCTGCCAACAAAACAAAACTGTCTTCCCTCTGTTATCTCTCTGTTTGAGTCAGAAACATTCAGTGAGTGAAAACTATCAACTGAGTGAAAGCTAGAAACTAGTGAACAACGATAGCTAACCAATCCATCCATTTCCTTCATTCTTCCATTCTTTGAACGGCTATGTTGGATTCTGCAGATCCAGAAGTAAAGTAAATTAGAACAGAACCTTACCTTCTTTTCACTATATAACAGCGGTTTTATATTAAAAGGTGTTTTTATGCATTATGGACACAACTCAGTTTGCATATATGACTCAGTCCTCCCCTCTTAGATTGTTGCGTTTAGTTCTGTTTCAGTAGTGTCACGTGCTGTGCATTTTGAACAGAGGGATGTCAATAATGTATGCTCATTAGAATACTAGAACTACACCCACAGCATTCTCATATTGGTCATATCAGCAGAGTTAAGGCTGTTTTATCGTCTATATAAGCTCACCGGCAAAAAAAAAACAAAAAGAAAACCTGCAGGTTGTGTGACAAGATTGGTGGTACAGTACAGTGAATGTCTCGTTAGTTATGTGGAAAATGGGCCCAAAGCAGATGTTAATCATTGGCTAAAAGGAGTGATTGTATTTGGTTGTGTCAAAGGCCATAGTGTGAAGGAAGTAGCTGAATCTGCAGGTGTATGGAAACATACAGTTATGCGGGTCTACCAGCTGTGGCTAAAATCCAAATCTACAGGAAACTCTCCTCAAAATTGTGCCAGGGAAGGTATCCACCAAATCTGACCCAACTGTGCAATTCTTTGAAGCAAGAGTGTCTGGCTGTCACCTACATCCAAGAAACGTGTCTGGTCTATGTCAAACTGAATCACAGCTGTTATGTGTGCTTGTGAAGGTATTTCACACTATGAGGCACATTTCAGTCACTGGTGACAAAAGTTTTGTCCTGTGAGCTTATGCTCTTTTATAAATTCAAACTTTAATCATCATTTAAAATGACAGCACATTATCATACAGACATCATTAATAACTTAATCTGTGTCTCCTGGGTCGTTAAAGTCTGTGTGTGTCCTCTGTAGATGTCCTGAGCCCAGCCTCTAGTCCATCCTCTACAGTGTTTGGAGCGGCCCCAGGGCAGGATGGAATCACCTCAAGCCCGTTAAACCTCGAGTGTCGTGTGTGTGCCGATCGTGCCTCTGGCTTCCACTATGGAGTGCATGCTTGCGAGGGTTGCAAGGTAATCACACACACATACAAATATATATACGTAAGCACATTCTTACTGTAATGGAGGTCAGTGGAAATCTCTGAGGCATGTGAGAGCGAGGGCACGCTGACCTCTGTTGACATGTAACTTTTCCCCTCTTTGGCACAAGTCCATCCTGTGATGTAAATAAAGCGTACGTCAGTGTATTTGCATTTCATATTTGCATTGTAAAGTCTTTCCATTCGTCTTTCCTTTTTTATGCCAGAATGACCAATTAGACTGCCAGGAATGCAGACACGTCATGCGTTAAAAGTGTGAATGAATGGAAAGCTTAGAGAAATCACATGCAGTGATTTAGGGGGGTGAAAACTGGTATGCCTTTTGCATAACCTTAATGGCTAAAGCCAAAACGTCATGGAATATCTTTGCAGACATCAACAGTAGAGTTAAACTCGGATTACAGAGAGAGTCAGTCGAACAGAGGTTGTTGAGATTTCCATTTTTATATCAGACGAGCATCTAAATGATACATTAATGAACAAAAAAAAACATATGCATTAAACTGGTACCATTACAAAAAGACTAACCTTGTAAAGAACTTGTGTATGGTTTAAAAGTAGTCTGTTAATCCTTTTTAATTTGATTGTAAACGCATTAAAATGATGTGTTTGATGATGAACTCATTTAGAACTTGATACTGCTCAGCAAGAAAGTGGTACAGTTACACTTGCTTGATTCAAATATAATAACATCAATATAATTATCACCACGAGTAAGTATAGTAATATTTTATTTATGAGAAAATGATCTAAACATCTGATTGAGTTGAGCCTTACAAACTGTGTTCATATAAAAGTGCCATGCACAGTGTTTAACTCACACGTCATCTGCCTTTCACTCACACTCACCCAGTCTGCCTGTTTGTCCTTGAGAGCTCTGTCATTCTACTTGGAGCACGTTCACGCAAGCACAGCTTTCATATCTGTTGTCACATCTCTTGCATACATTAGGAAAAGAAACAAACTCTTCTGGTGGCTGTCCTCTGTCTCTCTCTCACGAAAAATGGCTTTTCTGCAGCTTCTGTTGGGAAGCTAATTATCATCAGGGTCTTCAGATTTCGGCTCAGATCTTAGCACATTGGCGGTTCAGCTCTGTAGTGAGTGGATGGGGCTGTAATGTTAACTCTGTGTTCCAGCCTGCCCCTTCCCCTCCTCATCTTAAGCCCACCGCTCCTGATTTATTTTTGCCAGGCACAATTTTAAGATTGAAGCTGTGGTAAGTTTGAGAGACACATTGTTTTTGTGGTTTACTATGTTGCTCCTTGTGATAACATTAGTTATCTGCTTTGTTATCACTCATATCTTGAATATGCAGGCAACAGGTACAACAGTCACGAAGTACATGCTGTAGGAGGGTTAGTAACTTCTATATGCACAACAAAACAAACTACCTAAAACCTGTAGTGTGCAGATATCTTTAGCAAGCTTATTGCTATTGCTTATTGCTATTATATTCAAAGCTGTTTATCTGGACAGTTAGCATTTATGTTGTAATACCTCAAACAAACAAACAAAAAAACAGTATAATAACTATAATGAAAGCAAAAAAATAACATATGTTTAATTATATAGACTAGATTTATATTTTCTGTCTGTTAGCATGTTATCTTGTGCATTTCCTAACCTCTCCCTTCTTCCCCTTAAAGAAATTTGTGTTGGTGATTTAAACAGACTGGTTTTATATGTAAATCACCTCTGTTCTGATTGGCTTGGCTGTTTCAGGCCGCATTCAAAAAGCTTTCTAGGCTGGAACAGTGTTAATGATGGGACTAAACCTGCTCTAGCCTGAAAACAGTTCAGAACCGACTGATTTTTGCTGTTTTGAAACTTGAATAACTTTTTATACTACAGTATATCACACTTTATTACTTAATTTTTTTTATATTATTAAAATAAGTTAAAGATAGATGAATAGAGAGCAGCAACGATAGCTACAGAAATTATAGACGGATCATAAAAATAGCTGGAAATAGGCAAATGTAAATAACACTTTTCAGGTTGCTTGTTGTAGTGAGGCCAGTTCAATTATTAAACAAATGCCAGCTAGTCAGCTTGTTAGCCAAACAAAGAGTTGCATGTTGTGAGTTGCAGAATTTCTGTGCAACTCAACAGTTACAAAAATGCCATTTTTTTCTAAGTTTTTTAATCTAATGCACGTTAAGCCTCGCTCAAACTGTCTGTGAGAAGCACGTCTTAGTCTCCTTTTATGTAATAATTTTGGATGCCAAATAAATCTGAACTATTTTACCATATAAAATCAACCTAACAGGTCAAGTTGCATTAACATGAAGTTGCATGCAACTTGCAGCTTGTTGCATGAATGTGTCACTATGTAAAATCAGCCTTATGTTGTTGGACAGAGATATATTTGCAGTTAATCAGAGGAAATGACATGGACAGTGTGTCCCTATAGGATATTTAAGGATCTGTGCTAGTTATTTTTAACTGCTGGTATGATCGCCGTGTTAAGGACGCGTTTATAGCCCACTGTCCACTGTACTGTTTTAAGAGTGAGTTTCCATGGGCAAGCATGTGTTCTCGAACGGCATGCCTATGAAGTGTTCTGCACACTGTGTCGTAACATTGACCCTTCACACACATTATGGAGCACTGGTACCCAGCCAGTGGGCATTGGGTGTCCGTCTCACAAATAGATGCTAATTTGAAGTTTGACATGATTCGTCCAGCCCCCTGCCTGCCCAAACACACAATTCTGCATGCTTAACCACCCATACTATCAGAAAATAGAGACTAAAGTGCAGCAATTGTGCTCTGTGCACGTACCCCTTCCTCAGACTTTCCCAATGGCCTGACCTTAGACATACTTGGCAAGATTGTCATCACAACAGTCTCTCAAATAGTCTAATTTCTATTCATTGCCTTCAACTTAATAATGACGCAGTGCTGTCTGTTCAAGGCAGTAATCCATTGATAATGTTTGATTGCCTGGTACTGCAGTAACAAAATCAAACAAAACTAAAGCCAAAACGTCACACAGACACTCAAACACTGTCTGTTTACAGTGGCTTCAGCTAACAAACTTAGACATAGGCTCAAAGTAGCCATCATAGCGTTATAGCTGGCTCCTGTCTGTTTTGAACTTTCATATAGCTGGCTCCTGTCTGTTTTGAACTTGCTTTATTTCAGGTGTGTGAAGAGGAAAGAAGTAGAGTAATTGAAGATCAAAGTCCAAAGGCCTTTTTAACAGCAGAACAACATTATAGCCTCTTCAGTTATTACTGCCAATTTAATAACAATGCTTAATAAAATTTGCACAGGAGGAGCCTGTAGCAACAAAATAAACACCCACGCATGCATTACTGTGTACTTGTAGATAACAGCAATGACAAGAGCCGAACATGATACTAAACATTGCATTACAACAGAGCTGCTCGGCCTATCAGTGATTATTATCCGAAGGCCAAACTTAATTAAAAGCCTAGCAGTTCTAAGTATTGTTGTACAGATTATAACGCAATAGATCTTAAAACTTTACTGAGATCAACTATTGCTTTATAAAACCTGGCTTATATATCGTAAGCTGTGGTTATATGATTCCTTTAAATTTCTTTGGACAATGTCCTCAGGTACCATGAATGGTAATATTATTATTACATGAGCAATGTTTCACACATGTAAATAATGTGTGAATAATGTAAAATACAGTAGATTCGTGTAAACCAAAAAATGAAAATGATGTCTGTCTGTTGACCGAAAATGACCTGTTTAGCAAAATAATATTTTGTTGGTGAAATGACGTGCTGTGCATGTACTATTTTTCCTCTGATTCCTTTTTAAGGAATATGCTAAACACTAAAGTAGACTAAACTAGAGTATGATATCCTCATTATTCAGTTTTGCTACCTGTACTTTGACCACTCTCTCATTATCATATTTACTGTATGCAAAAGTTTGAACACCCCTGGTCAAATAATATGTTTTGTTTTAAGGGACAATTACTGTTTACTTGATGAACTGAACATATTAGGATAAATGTAAATGGGTATGTTTAAAATGTAGCTTATGCAAAAATATACCTTTTTGCATGATTGTGCTGCTAAACTGCATAAATGTTGCAGAAATCAAAACTGTGTGACACTGCAGGGAAATTAAACTTTGCAAAACAATGCCACAGTAAAGTTAATGTGTTCTTCACTTAAAGGTTTGCAATGGTCTTTGAAAGTTTGTGAATCCTTTAGAATGTTCTGTATGACCCAAAGTTAAATATCTGTAGGTCATTCCTTTATACAGAACAGCTTCAACTCTGGGACGTTGATGGGTTTCCTCATATGAACTGCTTGCTTCAGGTCCTACCGCTGCATTTCTATAGGATTAAGGTCAGGACCCTGTCTTCTCTTTATCATTCCAGAACATTAACTTTATGCGTAAACATTAGTTGGTGGAATGATTTCTGCGTCCTGATTTGTTCCTTTAGAGAATGATTTAGAATACATTGTTCCAACGATGACGTCACACCACCCTGACCCACATGCGTCAAAACACGCTCAAACTGTGACGCTACCATCGCCATGTTTCACATATTTGACGGTTTCTCCGGGCATAACGCTTCTCATTCAGTCCAAAAGTTCTATTTTGATCTTTTTCTGCTAGCCTTTTGGCTTGTCAATGCAACATGCAGAGGGACAGCAGTGTTATTTTTGGAGAGCAGGGCTTGCTCCTTGCAACTCTGTCATACACATTATTGTTGTTCAGTGTTCTCCTGATAGTGGACTCATAAACATTAACATTAGCTGAGGTGAGAAATGCCTTGCTCTTGGAGTGACATTTCCTGGTCAGCAACTCCTGAGGAGGGTAAAAAGTGGTTTTGGAAGTTCCTCCATTTGTACAGTCTGTCTGACTGTGGATGGTGGAGTCCAAACTCTTTACAGATGGTTTTTGTAAGCCGCTCCAGTCTGATGAACATCAACAACTTGTTTTCTGAGGTCCTCAGAAATCTCCTTTGTTTATGACATGATTACTTCCACAAACATGTGTTATACGAGTCTGACTTTGATCACTGATCTTTAAATACAACAGAGCAGCCACTCACACCTGATTGTCATTCCATTGATTGTAAACACCTTCAAAATAACTGCTAATCATAACGGTGCGCATACTTTTGCTTCTCACAGATATGTAATATTGGATTATGTTCCTTTATAAATATACAAGTCTAACAAGTCTAACATACATTGTCACATTGGTTTAATTGACTTCTCTGTATCTACTTTAGGTGTTTTTGTGTTATTTTTTTTTTTTTCAAAAAAATAGAAAATTCTTAGAAACTTCCAAGCACTACAATACGACTGTACATACTGTACATGGAGTAGCTGTGTGTGTTCCTGCATACTTGTATTCATGAATATTATTTTGCCAAATGTTTACTCAAGTATTATTGACACTAGATAATAGATATTTTCACTTCAGCAAATCGAAAGTGATCCAGGAAAGTATGGCAGCTAAAACGTTATCAGCAGTTCTTGTACAGGCTCTGTGTTTGCACGTGGATATAATTCCAGTTTCTTTGAAAAATAATTGATTTGTTCGGATCAATGTGCTGTTCAGTGACTCACATATAGTATGATATGCGTTATCACAAGGACAGTGCAGACCGCACACCATATCAGACCACTTTACTACTAAAGGGTTGCGAGTACTCGCTCATCATTGTGGTGTTATCAGTGTATTACCCCATGAATCAAAAGCAGTTAGGAAACCCTATATGACTTTTCCACAGGGGTTCTTCAGGAGAACCATACGCCTTAAACTAGAGTACGACAAGTGCGAGCGCAAGTGTAAGATCCAGAAGAAGAACCGGAACAAGTGCCAATACTGCCGCTTCCACAAGTGCCTCGCTGTGGGCATGTCCCATAATGGTGAGTGTCCTTCTAGCCTCAGGCTTTCAACAGAGATATCCATTACACTTTTATAGATTTATACTGCAATCTTATAGCCGTGTTTGCCCTTGGATTACTTTATTGGTCATCATACATTGTGCAGATGAAATCACTTTCCATTATGAGCGCTATGTTATGTAATGATTAGGCACTTTATACCATTTGTTTGGATTGGTAGTATGGCTTGTGAAATCTGGGTTATCAGATGGTAACATGTAACTATTTGGGTGGAAAACAGTGAAGCTTGTTAAAGAGCCAGCACATTTTGAACATGGCAATTAAAAATTAACCAGCTCACTTACAGCCAGTATTTGTCTTTGTAGGGTGCCTATCCAAACCTTAGTCATGTGCACCATGAGCATGACATTAGCATTTTTTTGGGGTGCTGTGCTATATACAACAGCTAAATAGAATAGTTTTTAGCAGGTGCAGGTGACCCTGATGACGTGGTAATACATTGCCCTTTCCTTATCAACTCAATAATGATCAGGCATAATACAGTCTGGTAGTGTGTGCCGGAAAATTCTACATTACAAAACTTTCCATCAGTACCCCCCTCCTCATCTGTACTCTAGACTGTCCTTGAATTATATACGTAGCGGGTTTTTATACAGACACGTGCAGACACTTCAACCAGTGCGCTTCACTGCAGGTTTGCATCACATCACACCACCGTAGCCACATCATTTCCCCACTCCTGACCTTTGTCCCTGCAGTAGTGTAGTGTCAAGTGCATGGTCACCTGGCGCACTTCTATATAGTGAATGTTTGTGTGTGTTGCTTTGTACATGCAGTACGTATATACAGCCTGTAACAGTTTGGGTGCCTCTGTGGGAAGTAAAAATCCCTTTCACATTACTGCACTTTTGAGGTCATAGTTACTGTTTCAGAATTTAACATACAATGTATGTGCAAGATTTTTATAATTTTATTGTATTTTATTAAATATATATATACATGAATTGAAACATGAATTGAAAAATGGCATAAAAATCTCATTTGCCACTGGATGTTTAAACTGGCTCCACAGCAATACAATGTATTGTATCATCACAATTAATGTCCTTTAGTTCTTCGGCTTTAAGTGTGTTAATGTGCGGGAATGCATGTGGAAACTTTGTTTCTTTAGTGTTATTTTAGAAGACGTGCCCAGGAATAATTACAGTTCCTAGAACAAACATATTTTTAATCCAAAAAGTGATGAGATTTTGTTCTCCTGCCCGAGGTCCTGTACCTTTATTTTTTCAAATTCAAACATAATTCATAAAAAAAATGAAACAGTCCACAAGAATTCTAATTCATCACAGTGAATAGTTAATATAATAAATATATAAAAATATACATTTTACAAAATGTAAAGAAAGTATGTTTAATTGTAGATACTTTTAACGTTTATCATTGGATCGTATGTTTGTTTTTCTCATAGCCATCCGTTTCGGACGGATGCCTCGCTCAGAGAAGCTGAAACTGAGAGCAGAGCTGCAAATGGGTGAGACGGAGGAAGGACAGAACCAGCTGGCTGATTTAAAGACTCTGGCCAGGCAGATCTATGAGGCCTACCTCAAACACTTCCACATGAGCAAGGCCAAAGCACGAATCTTCCTTACTGGCAAAACTAGCACACCGGTAGGTGCGAAATATTATACACAGAAAGACACAGAAAAACGCCTGAAGTAAAAAGTAAATTCCCTGCAAGCACACAGACTGGTTCTGAAATAACAAGAAAAGTACAGATGACAATGCCAAAGTGTAAAGTATAATTAAAAATAATCTAATCTCTTGTCTTGGGAATCCAGTCTCTGTTTCTGCAGAACGCATATTATATGTACCTACTGTAATAAATGTATGTATTTTGTGGTAATCATTTTTATTTTTGGCTTTTTTAGGTTTAATTTAAAAGCATAATTATAAAGGCAAAAAAACCCACCTTTTTAGTTTTTGGTTCCCAATGTTTGGCTCAATATATCCTAAATTTTAGTGGCAGTTTTGGCCAGTACATCACAAAAACTGGTCGTTATAAGCTTCAATTGCTTCTGCATTATCCTCATAGCTCTGTTGCAAAATAATGTATGCAGTATTTTGATTGACTGCATTTTGTGGTATGGGGGAATATAGGGTCAGTGTGATTTTTAGTATAAACTGTTGCTGTAATTTGTGTGTTCTTTGGCATTGTGAGATACAGTTATAAGATTTTAACTGGTGCAGTTATAGTCATGAGTAACCCTTTAACTACAAACACATTTTCAGTTATTACTATGTAATGAATATATTATGTATTAAAGAGAATGAGAATTTGGATCTGCAGTGATGTGATCTTATAGTGTTTTTTTCACATCACCTGTTCCTTGTCCTCCTTCAGCCTTTCGTCATCCATGACCTGGACACTTTGCAGCAGGCGCAGCAGATTCTGGTCAATCAGCTGCTGGGAGAAGGGGAGGAAGGGTTGCTATGTGCACTGCAGGAGCTAGAGACTGAATCACGCCTCTTTCATTGCTGCCAGTACACCTCAGTGGAGACAGTCACCCAACTGACTGAGTTTGCCAAGTCCGTGCCAGGCTTTGCCAACCTGGACCTGAATGACCAGGTGACATTGCTTAAGTATGGCGTGCACGAGGCTATTTTTGCCCTGTTAGCATCCTGCATGAATAAGGACGGGCTTCTGGTTGCCCGCGGTGGAGGCTTCATCACTCGAGAGTTCCTCAAGAGTCTCCGCCGGCCCTTCAGTGACATGATGGAGCCCAAGTTCCAGTTTGCCATGCGCTTCAATGCCCTGCAGCTAGACGACAGCGACCTGGCACTGTTCGTAGCCGCCATCATCTGCTGTGGAGGTAAGGCACACAGAGAACACTTCACACTAGGGCTGCATATTACTGAATGATTAGATTTAATTACAGTTCTTTAGGAAATGGGCCATTATGAGATTGCAGGTTTCATCAATTCATTCAGAATCTGTGGTGTGGGAAGGTGTCTTGCGTTGGAGGTGCTGAAAATTATGCAACACAGTGACATCAGGCAAAATAAAATGCCTTTTAAAAATTTCTTTGTATAATTTACATCAAAAATAAATGGACATAGCAATACTCTGATGAGAGAATACAACCTGTACATAAAAATCACAGTACAAACAACTTCAAGCACACCTTGCTCACCCTGCTCTCTCCTTCTGGATAAATTTCATTATAAATGCTGAATGGTGACCAAATAGATTCTTGATATGTGGTGCGGTGACCAACTATAACACCCCTGTTCAGGTTACATGCTGAGATTTAATACTTGAACACACACCAAGCAGATGGTTAAAATGTGGGCCAGTTTTATGTTTTAAGCATAAAACTTTTATATTAGGTCATTTTGTGGTGCTGAACCTGGTTGGCTAGTATAGTCACATGCCTGCAGAGCAGCCAGCAGTTGTTAACGAAGTTGATTCGATCACTGTAATGACTTAAACAGTGCATTCTATTGCAAGTTTTAAAATATATAAATACAACATAACAATCACTGTTATTATTTCAATTAATTTAACTGTTGTACCTGAAACCTTGTGGTCCCTCAATCCTCCTAGCCCCACTTATTAATGCACCCTATTCAGTATATATTTTATACTAAATCGATTGATGCATTTATTTACATGACAAAATATGGAAAATAGAAACAAAATAGAAGGAAAATATTATGTTTTTTATTTTTGGGAATTTTAATTTCACCAAAAGACTGTGCATAGGCTTACTGAATATTAAAATTAATTTGAATTTATTTTAGCATTCAGTAATTATGTAGTTAAACTACCTTCACACTGCTACCTTACAAAGCTTTGATGTACCTCTAGACCCTGACCTTACTTTAGGATTGGGATAAAATGTCATTTCAGATGAAATCCTGTTCCTTCCTATAAAACGTTACTATTCCACATAGAATTTATGAGATGGTACTTCGCAAATGATCTGTTTTCACTTTTGGAAATGTGATTTCCTCAGAGAGGCTCGCCTCTTTTAGATCCTCTTTATCATGCTTGTTGGCAAATGCTTGAACATTTTCTTTTTCAGCACTTTCTTGCTCTGCCTCTTTTGCTCTTATTCGGCTTCATTACTAAGTGATCTTTTGAAAGAGGTTACATAATAACAGCCAGCCTTAGAGTGACTCGGGGACTTTTTTCTCCTTCAGGCCAGCAAAAATAACCACAGCTTCCTGCAGTGTTAGTTCCAGCTGCTGCCCACAGGGCTCTGTAGGGCCTGTGAATATAACCACAGCCTGCTGCAGGCTCATTCTCTTAGGATCCCCTCTGTAAATGCATGCATTAAAAAGACAGCGCAATACAGTGGACAAGACTATTAACAGTAATAATGCTCCAAAATTCCTGGTGCCTGACTCTTGTTCTTTTTCTCCCTCTTCCCCACCACTCACAGACCGGCCAGGGCTAGCAAACGTGTCACACATTGAGTGCATTCAGGAAAGTATCATTCATGCTCTGCGGCTCCATCTTCAGGCCAACCACCCTGACAACACTTTCCTCTTCCCCAAGCTCCTGCAGAAACTGGCCGACCTTCGGCAGCTTGTAACAGAGCACGCTCAGTTAATCCAGGACATTAAGAAGACGCAGGACACTTTTCTCCATCCACTACTGCAGGAAATCTACAAGGACATGTACTGAGAGCTGAACATTACGATGTTAAGGGTGTTGCTGATTCCCTTCCTTTGTCTGGCTCCTTGCAACCTCAAGAGAGTAGCAAAGGCATTGAAACAATGCTAATGGCTTTCAGAGCAGGTATCGATAAAATGAAGGTCTGATGCAAGTTGTATCTTGTAGTTGGAGTATGTACTTGGCCATTATAATGGTAGTGCACTAAACGTCATGAATCCTATACCGCAGTGCAGGCCAGTAGCCCTATACAGCATAGTAAAGAGTTTTATCCATCAGGCATCAAGTACAGCACTGCCAATGCCGAGCTGAACATATTTTATACCTTCTAAAAGCAGTGTGTGCTATTCCCAAAATGGAACTGTGGGATTAGTAAACCTGCTTTGTAATTTTCATGCCATGGTAGAATGCTGGAATATGGCTTACATACATAGCCATCAATGTAAGACTGATACCTCACCTTAAATGGCATAAACAACATGTACTTTAGTTTTAAAAATTGGAAAAATGTATGTGTATACACTTATATGCACTGTATAGCACTCCACTTCTTATTAATCAACAGATGCTATGAAGGTATTTATTTTTGATAATATAAAAAAACAATGGCATTAGAAAAAGCGTATTAATATATGGTCAAATGTGTCTCGTTTGGCAAAAATTGTGCCTTTCTTGTTGTCTGTTCTCATAGTATGCCATCTAAATCATACCTGTAGCTTTCTGAGCACAGTAGATAGTCGTATGCAAAAGTTTGGTACAGCTGGTCAAATGACATGCTTGGTTGAAATGCATTGTTGGAATTCCAGCCCTTTTCTCTCTTACAAGATGATATCATCCTGTAACGCAGTCCTTACTGCCTGCCTAATGGCAAGCTTGGCAGGCCTTTACACAATGCACAGAGGGCTTAACCAGTAAAAACATACCACTCTGAAATGTTCGCTGCAGTCTAGCTTGCAGAGGTGGATCTATCATCTTGTTTTACTTGACCTTCACGATCAGATTGGCGCATACAGATACTGCAAAACTATAACCGTGTGGGGTGGACCAGGACACTTTTCTGGCAGTTGACCAATAAGAATAAAGTAGGCAAGCTGGCCAGACAGCACACTGGGCTCATCGAAAGGTGGAGCTTACAGACACAGGAGCTCTAAGGAGTGTTTCAGACCAAGTGAAAATACCGATGTACAGTATGAGGAAAAAATGTGAAAATTGAAGCATGTAAATCGGTGCAAGTAGATGTATGAACTATGAATATTGAATATTCAGAATGAGAATAATAAGTCCCCTTTTTCTTATTTTCGTGTAGAAAAAGTCATTTGACCTGAGGCATCTACACCTTTGCACATGACTGTATTCACCAGTAGCGCTATGGAGCTGCGTTATGGAGTGCTACACAGACATTAAAGAGAAGAAAATATATAAATAGGGAATATTATTTTTATATCAGGGAATATTGCAGTGTCTAGAAACTCAGGGAAAAATCAAGCTTCAGCTTATAGAAATAATTAGCCATCTCAACACTAGGTTACAGCAGTACACTACACTGGCACTTACTTCAATAGAAATAATTGTAATGCTCTTCTCAGTGGGAAAAAGATAAGTAAGTTTTAATTGTTTGTGAGCAAAGGGACCTTAGTTAAACTAAATAATCTGGTTTAACTGATTGATATTTACGTCATGGTGAAGACCTGCTGTTAACTATGGAAGTTGGCTTATTTTGCCTTTTAGATCTGACAATAAATGTGAATGTTTAATGTCAATTTCATAAATAAATGTGACTGATTGTAAATATTTGTTTGATGTACACATGGTTGCAGTGTCATTTATTGCCATGTACTTCTGTCATTATGATAACGGTTTTCAGACCAAGTGTCCAGTCCAATTCGGTTGTATCCAAATGGAAATAATGATTTGACTGAATGTTACTTGTCAGATGCCAAATGTCAGATAAGTAAAGTGTAATTCCTGTTCAGAATCTGAAGTTTGTTGCACATACAAATAGATTTTCTTGGTGGCCCCGCACATGCATGACATGTATCATACTGAGCAGATCAGATGAACTCACAGGCTGCTTATTTATCTGGGATAAATACATTTTTTATGCAAAAAAAAAAAAAAAGTTTTTATCATTTTGTTTTTTTTAAATCCTGAATAATTCAGTTCTAAGGGCAGTTTGATGCTAAATTGTTGAGAAATGCAGAGACTGTTCTTTTTCTCTGTTCTCAATGTCTACAACACAAATATAATACAAATACAAACACGGCCATCGTATTCATCAATATTTTGGGAAAATAACTTCTAGCCAAATAAATAAATTAGAGCTAAGTTTTTTATCATAGTAAGAAGAAAAATACATTGACATTATTAGTCAAGATATTAAGACAATAAGTAATTATTTTGAGATACTAAGTCAAATGTTTTACATGTTGCTGGCAGAGGTGCTCCTCTTTTTCCCGGGGAATGGCCTTTAAGCGGAAGAAGAACAGAAGATCTATACTGCATATGGACGAAGAGACGGGTGGGGGAAATGAATTGAAAATCGGTGAGCATGCGCACCACCTGAACTACTCTTAACGCGTCTCAAACAAAAATCACTCTGAACCGAACTGAGGAATAAATCAAAAGAATAATATAGATAAATATGCCCTTTACACAACGGGAGTATAAATGTAAAAATGCAGGTTCGGCGTCTTCTTTAATTGTTTAGAAATTTTGGACAGGCTTTGGAAAGCCACCTGTCGTGACGTCGTTCAGGGTCCTTCGGGCTTTAACGTTTTTCGCGCCACCACAGAAATTCAGGGGGAAAATAAGCCAGCGCTACTCCGGTGTTTTCTTAATACTCTGTTACTGTTACATGGTGTTTAGGGAAATATGATCATCAAGATTGTCGCGTTACTGCCTCGGTCGTAGAGAGCCGCCGGCAGGTTTTGTGTTTCAGTGGACGGAGTTAAGGAGATTAATATAACTGTCTAACGCTGCTCGTATATAATTCTCTCAACTCCTGAACTTACTGTGGAGGACTCTTTTACATCTCAGAAATGACGGGTGAGTGAAGTTTGATCCAACATGTTAATGTCCACCTCTTACGTTTTAATTGTCCTGTCCGTGTAATCTCTAAACTCTTCAGATATAAGCATCTTAAAAACAATATGGAGGAAAATGTACACAATATACACAATCATCGTAAAACATTATTTTAAATCCATATAACTAACACTCTTTCGTCACTTTAGTCCAGTCAGATCAGGCTGTGGCACTTTTCAGAATGAGCAGTAAATTGAAGTCGATGAAAGGGTTAGGGTCATTACTGAGACTATAAGAAGTATAAAAGGATAAAACATGTCAACCACCCTACGATTGGCACTTTGACAGCAAACCTTGAGGTCTGAGGAGTTTGGTGATGTTTTCAGAAGGTAGAAAGCAGCTTGATATAAACAAAGGTCAGCTTTGTCTTTGGATGACAGTTTTTTTTTCTATAGATCAGTTTTAAGGCCAGTACGTTTGCTGTGTCATTGTTTTGGATATAAGTTTTTTTTTTTGTTTTTTTTTTTTTACGTTGAACGTTTCCTATGCCTTAAAACACTGTACAGCGTCCAATTAGTGGTGGGCGATATGGTGAAACATTTATCCTGATACTAATAAATATGATCACATCACCCGTCTCATTCCCAGTGCTATAACAATATGGTAAATAAAGCAAATGGTATTTTTGCTTCAATTATAAAAAGACATGATACATTTCTCCATGAGTAGGCCACTGTTGTTGTGCTGTGATGTCATAAGGTTGTAATGGACTCATGCAAAAAAAAGACAATTAGAAAAGATGTTCACTTGAGTGTTTTCATATATTAAACACATTATTAAATGAGGGAGATAATTGAGAGGATTAGCTAAGCCTACCTGTCATGTTATGCTTTTTACATATTTTGCATATTTGTTTGGGTTGGCACACCCACTCACATCCCAGTATTGGACATGTACGCCATGTTGGGCTGTATGGATTAACATTCAGCGTTCCTATTAACCCTGCATCTTTCAGTGAATTAAACTCTGTGATATGCCACTGATCAGTGATATGCAGGCATTGCAAAATTGTTTCATTGTTTGTCTGTCAGTATCTTTAGTACGGGCAGCAGAGCTTTTCTTTAGAAACAAATGCCTTTAAACTTTTGATTGTGGGAATCGGAAAGCTAAATGTTTTCTAAAGAAACTATGACTGAAGGTTGCTGTGACTAGATGCAGGAAGACTATGGTGCTTCTTCAACACAAATCAGCTTGCCTCTGCCGCACACTGATCTGAGCTGAATGTGGAGTCTAAATGTAGTAAAAAAATTTAAATAATAAAAAAAAAAAATAGGGACAATTTGAAAAAAGATTATTATTATGCCCAAAATTGAGCGAACCCCATCAAAAAGGCAAACTTGCGTCGGTTTGTATCTCATCCAGGCTGGGAGACAAAATTCTGTAGTCTCTAAATTTTAAGAGGCAAAATATGTTGTTGATAGTTGTCATGCCATGATATTGGCTTTTTCCGTGCCTTAGTATCTGTCTATCTGTAACTGTGGTTATGCCTGTAAAGCAGCAATATCTAACGGACAGCTTATGATTTCTAATCAGCAGCTGAAGACGAAAACCTAGACCTGCTGCTCTCTCTTTTTGAAGAGAGTCAGGGACAGAATTCAGAGACCTCCAATGCTGGAGAAAAGGAGGAAAATTTGGATGATCTGTTTGATGATGACGGTGATGAAGGCGAAGGTTATGTTGAGCCAGAGGAGGAGGAAGAGGAACAGGATACGGAGTTGGAAAACTCAAGTGCAGGAGGGACAAGTGAACTCAATAAATCCAAAGAGGACCTGGAAGGTGAGATTACGTCATTTAACTTTGTTGCACATTATTTACTGTAATAAGTGTCTTTTAAAATTGGATCTTTTAATTCACATTGATTGTTTTTGTGGAGCTGAATGACTAGATTGTCCTATATAAGTGTATATGTTGTCTTGGTGTTGATGTTTTAAACTATAGAGGAACTGAGAGGTATGCGAGAGAAGATGAAAAAGCTACAGCAGCAGCTGGAGGCATCTCAGAAAAGTGCAGTCTCACAGCCCAGACAGGTGGAACCTAAACCCTCATCACAGAGCCAATGCAGCACACCTTCACCAGCAACACAGCGTTCCACCAAGCATCTGACGTCACCTCCACAGTGCAGCAAACCTTCCCCAAAAACACACCCCAGCAGCCGGCCATCTCCAACAGCCCAGAAAGTAGCAACAGTGTCTCCACCTCTGGAGGCTCAGCAGAAACAAAGGACTGCACATCAAACCAAAGCCGGTAATCAGTTTTAATATGTGTATAGAAACAACTGAAAAGAAATGATGGTATATGTTTTATTGGTTTTATACTGCTGCTCTGTAACTGGGCACATTAATGTCAACGAGGCTGAAACCATGGGCTTCTTTCTTTTAAACAGCCTCCTCTGAAAACCAGAATCTGCTGGGGCCAAGTGTAAGTAGCAAGTTGTCACAGCCAGCAAAGAACAACACAATCAACACCGCAATAAAGTCGCCCCCACCAAGTAAAAGTGCTGGGGTAACTCCTCCTATTGCAAGACAAGCCACACCTCGACCCTCTGTCACTCAAAATGTTGCTGTGGAGAAATTCTCAGGTCTTCGGCTAAGGTATGTATTGGTGTTTTATGATAGCCACGTTGCTAATGACCATAATAACTGTGTCTGTAACTGTCATAGCAAACCAATAAAATGGATAACTGTAGGGTAAAAGAGCCTAACTAGTGTACTGTAGCTTTGAACCGACAGGTGACATTATTAAATAGGTGACACTGATAAATTACAAAGGTTCCAGAGTTACAGAGCAAAAGCTCAGGAGATCTACAGTCCAGAAAACTCATTTAGATGGTCTTGACATCAATCTAGCTTGGCAGGGTTTTGGTTTCCGACATAAACAAATTGGGTGTTAACAGCGTTAAATGCTATCTGTGCAAAGTATAGTTCACAGGATAAACAATGAAGTAACATTAAAAGCTTGCTCAGTTGGAACGTGGTTACATAGTAATAACCATGAGCAGATGTAAGTTATATGGTAAGCCTCTGTTATACTGACATGCACTTTATTGTTTTGTAATTGTGTGTTACAATTATTCTGCAAGCCCTTCATGTTTGCCTTCGGTTGTCAAGTTGAGAAGAACCTCAAGAAGTTCAGAACTTGTTTACCTAACACTACCAGAAATTTGATTTTCTATATTTTAAAAGGTATATACACCAACCAGCCACTTCATCAGTTTTCATCAATACTCTTTCCCTATATTATCACTTTACCTATAGATGCACTTTATAGTTCTATAGTTACAGACGATGGTTTCTCTGTCTGTTTCTCTGCATACTTTATCCCATTTTCTGCCTCATTCTTCAGTGGCCCGGACCTCAACAGGAGCACCACCGAGCAGTGGTTTTGGCATGTTAGTTAGTGTGTGTTGTGCTGGTGTGAGTGGATCAGAGACACCTCAGTGTCACTGCTGAACTGAGAATAGTCCGCCAACAGGGTCCGGTGACCACTAGAGGACGAATAATACAACTATGCAGCAACAGACAGCTGCTGTCTCTGGATTTGCATCTACAAGGTTGAAGTGTCTAATGGAGTCGACAGTGAGTGGACACAACCACCATATCAGTGCCACTGCAGTGCTAAGAAGTATTCACTTCAAATAACATTTGCTGTGTGCTGGACCTTTGGTTCTCCTGACAAATCAAGAACACTGGAAATACAGTATGCAGAGAAACAGCTGGGCTACAGTCTGTAATTGTAGATCTATGGAGTACACTTGTGTGGTAAGTGGGGAAAAATGGACAGAGTTCGCAGATACAAGGGAGTGCACTTAATGAAGTGGGAGTTTGGTTTATAGCACCACTTATGTGAACCACTTGGATCTACGTTAGGTCCCCAAGTTAAGAGTTCATTGTCTAATTTTACTGTGCCCAAGCTTAGTGCACAGTAATGTAATTACTCCAATTCATTTTACTGAATTGGATGTACTTTACTTCCATTACAGCTCTTGTGATATGACATTTGCACACTTTGAAATCAATTCATGTTTTAGCCCTAAACACCAGACTTCAGGAACACCAATGGTCATTGTCTGCTTCACCTTCTCTTCCTCTGTAGGAGGCCCCGTTTGTCTTCTGTGGAAATCGAGCACAAAATGGCAAACCGCAGAATGATCAGGCTTTCACAGTTGCCTGATCGACTGGCCAAGGATAATCTAGAGGACAGTGACTGGGTCACCTTTGCTGTGGTCATCAGTAAAATCACCCCTCAAAGCAAGAACAACGTAAGCAACAGCTGTTGACTTGCAAACTGCAGGTCATGTAATGGTATTGATCAGTGTGTCTTATGCAACTGAATTGCCCATTTATGCTTTTAACCTCTGCAAGTAACACAACTCTTTCATAGGGCAAAACCTTCAGTATCTGGAAGCTGAATGACCTCCATAACCTTGAGGTGACCCTGTCGCTCTTCCTTTTTGGAACTGTGCACACAGACCTGTGGAAAACGGACACTGGGACAGTGATTGGCATACTTAATCCCAACCAAATGAAGAATAAAGATGGTTCTAATGAGGTAAGAAAAAGGAACACGGAGGAGAATATTTGTGCCTTTTCAGTCAAAAGAGCAGGTCAAGCTCTGATGCTGGACGGGAAAACCTGGTCCAGTTTGTCTCTAAGGTGTTCTTTGGGGTTACTGTCAGGGCTCAGGGGTCTTTCATACCAAACTTTGTCAACCATACTTATGAAGTTTGCTTTGTGCGGAAGGTCACAATCATGATGGAACAGAACATGATCAGTCATGATGGTCCCCAAGCTGTTGCCAAAAGGCTATCTAAAATTATATCCTATTCCATATTCTGAAAAACATCCCAGTCCACTCTTCCACCTCTACTTTACTGTTGGCACTACAAGTTACTATAGGACCTACAACCTAGGTTCGTCCATCGGACTGCCAGCATGATTAATTCTAAAGGACACATTCCACTGGTGCAGAGTCCAGTGGCTGCATGCTTTACACCACTGTAGCCAGCCCTTGGCCTAGCTGGACGTAAGTGCATATGTGATAATACACTGTCTGTTTGGTGTTTTGTTTGCGCTTTTAGTGTTTTCATGAACTTTGCTTCACCAATAGCTACAGAAAATATAATCTCCTATATTTGTGTTGACGCTGACAGTATGTTGCATTGTTGCTGTCTGTTTGCAGCTCTGCCTCACCGTGGACCATCCACAGAAGGTTCTAATTTTGGGGGAAGCCATGGATTTTGGTACTTGCAAGGCCAAGAAAAAGAACGGGGATTCCTGCACCCAGTTAGTCAACTTGGTGCGTGCGTCTACCTGCTCTGACTTCTTTTTTCTAAATGGTCATTATTTTGTCAGTTGTATGTGTATTCATATTTTTTGTGGTTTCATCGTTTAGTATGAATGTCAGTACTGCCAGTACCACGTCAAGGCACAGTACAAGAAGATGAGCTCAAAACGAGCAGAGCTTCAGTCCAGCTTCACAGGCTCGGCCCCTGGAAAAAGAAAAGGCCAGGGTGGTTTGAGGGAACGCCTTTGTCAAAGTGACTTCCATTATGGGGGCATGTCCTCACTTGCTTGTGCGCCATCAGTGTGAGTTAACCTTTCCTTTCTGAGGAAAACTGTATGCATTAAGTTATTTGTCAGAAAACATTAATATTTTATTTTTACAGGACTGCGCCACAACCAAAGAAACAGCCCTCGATTCAGGCAGTTTTGGCTTCTATACCTTCCAAGAAGCTTGGTAAGACTGTGAGACAGGTAGACTTACATGTAACAGTTGTATTAATCAGAATTTTAAAGGATTCATGTGCTCATGTATATGAGGGGAGGATATTGGATTTACCCTGTCTGTAGCATGCCGTGTAGTTAGGGGGTAAGAGGCTAAATGAGCAAATTAGTGTATGAATATATCCTTTAAATTGCTTTTTTTGTTTTTTATTTAAATTTTCTGTAATTTGTAGGACTTAATTCAGGTGATGTGTCTGGATGTTCAGATGACTTCAGAAGCTTGATGTCCATGCCTACGCCAGGTGCTCTTAATATAAAGAGGCACTTAGGACAAGCTAAGTCAACAGGTAATGTGCATAATGTACATGAGCTTTCTATGAATCTTTCTGCCTGCAGTACCATTGTGGACCACTAGTGGGCCTTTTTTCCCCTTCAGAGACCAAAGACCACCCTCTCACCAGCATTTTCTTTTTAAAAACAACTAGTATTATATTATGTAATGCTGCACAGAATCAGCCACGGTTGGGTTTTATTTGCCCCATGCAAGCTATTATCAGTCAGCCACTTTAGTAGTATTTTGACTAATTTCACTTATAAATTCATAAATAGCCGGTGGTGTTATTTGAGTTGTTATTTATATAGGGAACATGGTTCTCTTGTAAAATGAATGTTGTATTTCTAGGGGTATGTTTCTGTGGCTGCATGTTTGTGCTCATGACTTTACTCCAGACTCTTAAGTGATTGTTTACACTTACAGTTTTATTTGTTGTAGTAAATTATTATTCTTGTTGGCTCTAGCTATAATTAAATTGTTTTTATTATTTTGTTTGTTTTGTTAGTTTATATCCTCATTTTCTTTATTTCAGTTGCAGTAGTTTGTGTGTGTGTGTGTGTGTGTGTGTGCGCATTTTTGTTTTTTTGTGGTGTATCCATGTTCACATTATTGTGTCATTTGAATTGTCATGCTCGACTGCATTGCCAAAAAGAATGGCTGGGAATGAGAATAATGGTTGGATAGATTATTGATTTAAGCTTCTGCTCTGTCTGTTTCACATAGACACATCTGGATCAACAGTTCTATCCGTCTCTGCTACCGATCTCCTCAAACAACAAAAAGAGCTGCATAAGCAGAGGCTGCAGGCCAGACAGAAGAGGGCAGAAGAGATCCAGAAGAGGTGTGTAAATGAGTGTGCCTGTGTGTATACCCCATGGCCTTTATGAAGTGTATATTCATGTTCTAGTTTTATTTGTTGTATTCTGCGGTATTCTGCACTGATTATTATTATTATTTTTTTTTGTTCTGTTTCTCAGAGTGCTGCAGAACACAGGGGGAGCAGTGGTTCCAGCTAGACCCTCTATAAACAGGGGTGCTGTACTCTCTCCGAAAGCAGGGTCAAAAGTTCCAAATGACTCCTCTCCACCCGAAAAGCGTCGCAGTGCCCCTCTTGTACCCACCCTAGGACGAGGTTTTACAGAAGGGGAGGATATTCTACTGGACATGTCTCCGCCTTCTTCCTCAAAAAGCTTGTCAGCTGCAAAGGTGTGCGACCCTATTTCATCTAGAAGTTGTTGGGTTCTGTTTGCATGTAGAAGACTACTTCAGTTACATGAGCCCTGTCATGGCTCATATGTTGATCAGAGTTATGGCCAATATCAGTCTTTAGCCACGTTCATACACTAGTCAGTTGTTTCTGTAGCTCTTAAAAATTATAATTGCTGTGAAAACACACAACCTGAAGTCTGCTGTTATAAAAGGGTGAATGTATAGTATAATGTTGATAACTGATATATGTAATGAGTGTGCTTTTATTTATTTATATTTTTGACTATTTTATAATGCTCTAATGGTGCCTATCCAGTCTATTAAGTTTTATTGGGTTATGATAAAACACCTCCATTTTTGATTGGTAAAGCCCTGAAAATTGAGACTGATGTGTAATCATGTCTCTCAATTAGATTTTTTGTTTTAATTTTATTACTATAGACATTAAAAGCATTTTCATGCAACATAATGGATAAGATGATGTGTGTAAGTATAGGAAGCATTTAGATCCTTTTCTATGAAGGGCTAGTCAAAATTCAGTTTAAAAAGTAGAATTTTAAAAGAAGCAAACGTTAACGTAAGGGAAGTAACAAGTATACCTTCCAGATTTCTACCCTATCAAAGAATACTAAAAACAGCCACGTCAAATTATTTTGCCAAGTGTACCTGCCAAGTGTAAAATTGCCAAAGCCTAAAATATCGCTTTCACTCAGACTAAAGAAGCTGGTCTCATGTCTTTTTGGACCTTTAATGTTACTTGTCCTCTAACTCTCCTCTGTCAGATGGCTGCTTTGAGAAAGCTCCAGGCTAAAGGAGCGGCCATTGTTAAAGATGACCCTAACTCTGTGAAGCGCAAGCGAGCCAACAGCAATGAGATCAGCGCCAGAGTGCAGCGCAGCCTCACCTCACCTAAAGGTGTGCCTCTTGTGACTTACTCTAACGGCACTGCCATGAACAAACCCTGAACCCTAACCCTGAACTTGCACGTGATCTTAATATCCTGGCTGATTGCAGGTGAGAAGACAGCTGCTGAGGAGGAAGAGGAGGAGCCAGCTCAGAAGAAGAGGCGGGAACAGCTGGAATATATGCAGTCAGAGGAGTTTCAGCGTATTCTCAATGCAAAGTCCTCAAACTCCTGGATCATGGGAGAGGTGTGTGTATGCTGAGTGAGGTGTAAATACAGAAGTTCATGCTGTTATTACATAAAAAGGTGCTGCCACCTCATGATGAATTTAAATAACTATTTTTTGGTGTTTTTTTTCTTTCTAGAATTTAGTGTGATCCTTTTTTGTAACTTAATATTTGATGTCTTTAGGTGGAAGCACAAACCATGCAGGACTACTTTGAGCCACTGGTGCAAAAGGAGAAGCTGGAAGAAAAGATGAAGAGCATCAGAGAAATTAAGTGTCGTGCAGTCACCTGTAAAAATGTATGTCACTCATCATCTCTTCAGTTTGCCATGTATAGAGACACAGCATTGATCTGTAGAGACCTTTTTAACTTCTGTATGCATTGTTCAGTATCTTGCTTGTGAGGAGAAAGGAGTAAATGGGGCTGAATGTTGCACATATCAGGATTTATAGAGCTTGGCCCCTTTTTTTGGTTAATACATCCAGTATTTATTTCTCTGGCTTAAGGTTTGAACGCCTGACGCAGTGTACTAGCTTGCCAGTTAGTTGTCACATTTGTCACAAATGTTTGGCTGCTTCTGAGTATAAAGTTTATATAAAAGCAGCATAAGCTTTAAATAATTAGGTCACATTTCCTTACTACAAATTTGCAAGTGTTGTTGAAGATGTTCTAGAGGACAGCAATTAAAATTGCAGCTTATGCGATTTGAAAATTGCACTTTTAAATTGCGGTTTTGATAGAAAAATGATTCATCTTTCAGTCTTACTATTAAGTCTGATTGCTCTGTTGACTTTTAAAGGCTCTGCGTGCTGATTCAGAGTTTGTGGCTCAGTGCACATCATCCACTCACCTAATGCTAGTTCTTGTCAAATAAGTTTGACTTACTGGTCCTGCATCATTAGACTGCTATGGCTACTTCTCAACAAACCTGTGTACACATGTCCAAGCAGCAATGAAGAAAGCCCACTAATGTGGCGCATCCTGACCGTAACTCTGTCACCCACTTAGGATTTTTTTCGAGCAAAGCTTAATACTCAAAACATTCAGCAGTAAATAGTTCCCAAGTGTCTCTGCAGTGAGCCTTGGCAGTAAATGCATATGTGCACAACACAGTAAGCCACAGTGGTTAATGAGATGCTCTGATCTGCAGTGCAAGTACACACACTTCAAGCCAGCCGAACGCTGTGTGGAGGAGAAGCATGACTACCACTGGCACGACGCCGTCAAGCGCTTCTTTAAATGCCCCTGTGGCCAGAGGAAGATCAGCCTGGCCCGCCTCCCAAGTATGGCCTGCAGGTGAGTGAGAAGAGAAGCTAATGTTTCTTTGGTTTTATTGACTTGTGGAATAAGGAGTCACATATGCGCTCAGATATTTCAGAAAATGCCATTCTCTTGCCTTTTCCTCCGTTTCCCAAAAAGTTTCCATTCAAACCAACGGTGGTTTCATCATAAAACCTCTGTCCGTGCAAGAATGTAAACAGCCTTGAACGTTATGAATGTGGATTGTGTGCTAAAATCACAAATTCTGTCTAAACCTATTAAGAAAATGAACCGTGGCTGATTCTGTATTGATGATAAACTGAAGCTAAATCATTCTATTTAGTTAACTATGCTAATGTTGGTTACTAAGGGCTTGCTTGACAGTATGTTAACTGTACTAGTTGCTAATTTTTTATCTTCACAAAGTAAATTGTGAAATAAGTTGTTCTTCTCTAAGAGTCTTTCGGTTTAAGATCTGCTTCAACCGGTAAACAGTCATAGTCATAGTCAGAAAGCATGGCTGGAAAAAGGAATGGATCGAGTTGCTGCTGTGATGTTTTAATATTCAGAATGTGTTTTACCCATCTTCAGTGAAATCTGGACAACTGACTTTTAAATATTAAATAGTGTCCCAAGTGAAAGGTCAAGTTATGAGTTAAGGGGTTCCCTGTAGACCTCTGCACGTTTAAAAACACATTGGCTTTTACCCATTTTTCATATTGGTTTTATTATACATGTAAGATATCGTAGGACAAATAAATAGAAAATATGCACTACCGTGTGTATTTAAGTATAGACCATAATTACACCTAGGAAAACACATTAGTAGAGGTTTTTGGCCCCTAAAGTTCAGTTTTCCGTGACCTTTTTTAAACTTGTATAAGAGGCGAAGAAGCAGAGAAATGATGTTTTCTCAAAAAATATGGGTACCAGTATGGATGGGGTTTTCTAGGAAGGCTGTGGCACTATTTCTACTGACTTCTAAATGCTCTATTTCAGCAACTGTGGCCTGTTCAAGTGGGAAAGAGACGGCATGTTAAAGGTACCATGAGATTTTGACTCTTCCAGACGCGCAGCTCCACCATAACATCAGATTTTTCGGGAGCGTTATATAGGTTGGCTCGTCACTGTCTTCATTCTCCTCGGCCGGGCGCTTCCCTGGGGAGACGGACAAAAAACATGAACTGTAAAACACGTTTGCTCCCCATTAAATAGCACTAAGTGGAAAGGATGGTAAACAAGCTAAAAGAAAAATCTCAAAACAGGAACCCATCTTATTGCTAACTACAACATATACAGGAACACACAACAGCATCCTTTATAGCTTAAGCACAGCAACATGTGCATGGGAATAATCCAGCAAGAAACTGAACGTTTTTTACTATTAAGTGATCAGTTTACCTAGAAGATAGATATATATAAAACCTTAATACAATCAGTCAATCAAGTTTAACTTCGAGTCACGTGTACAAATCACCTTAAAACTGGCTGTCAGTCCCATCGCAGGGCAGACACACCAAGAAACACACACACACACACACACTCACAAGGTCGCAATTAGTTTACCTGACTGCAAGCATATGGGAGGAAACCAAAGCAACTTCCATTGAGACAAAAGAAGAATATCCAAGGTCCACACATAAAGCTGTGATCATTTTTACATTTCAACTGGAGATTGATTACACAAGGTCAACCGAAATTCATATTTTGCCCACCGTCAGATCATATTGCAACTGTACATTTTAATAGTTCTGGACAGTTTGAAATCCTTTCGAAGAGGTCTTGATAATAAATTCGAATCATAACCTCAGCACAGATTTCAAAGTGTCTTTTTACCCACTTACAATGTGGCAAATAAGTACAGCATAGACTGCAAGACTATGAATGATGTGAACCCACATCTCCCCTGGCAGGCGGGCTGAAATCCGTGCCATCAGCCACAGTTTACGTAGTCACTGACAAACCATGTTGTTACCACAGCAACACGCAGGTAGGATGGGTAATGTTTGGACTGCACAACTTCAATCAGTGCAAAATATCCGCTTTGAGAAACAAACCCAATTTGACTGCAGTTTCTGAACACACCCACATTTACCATGTCCATGGTTAGAGCAGAACATTTGAAAACAATACTGGGCTACTGTGCTAAAACAGCTGCACACCTATAGAAATGGCATTTTCAGGTTTCTGTTGCCAAAACCAATCAGCGTTAGACGTAGTGCCAGTGTCTACGCATTATAACTGCTTTTGCATTAGGATCAGGCCCAATTCCCATATAAATGCATTTCTAAAATTAAATATAACTATTCCATCCAAAATGGCCCAAATTCCTTTACCATGGCTTTCTGGGCTGAAAGTAGTTTCTGTCTTCCTGCTGCTCGGTTATCTGTAATCAATTATCTACCTACGCTTCTCCCTGTAAACCTGAAAACAGAGTCAAAACAAGAGAATCAAAGAAAAAACGTGGGGGGGGGTGAAGAAAAAGGCAAAAGC
The DNA here is from genome assembly GCA_024036415.1 of Prochilodus magdalenae. Lineage (NCBI taxonomy): Eukaryota > Metazoa > Chordata > Actinopteri > Characiformes > Prochilodontidae > Prochilodus > Prochilodus magdalenae. The sequence continues at coordinate 282,653 of JAMWET010001845.1, forward strand.
TTAATACCGAGATGGTACACCTAACAATAAAATGATGCCACCTTATTTATTTCATCAAACAGGCAAATTAGATGAAACAGAAAATAGGAACCAGCCAGTGCTACATTTAATAAACAATCAGAATAATAAAATAAAATTGCAAATACAGTGATGTTTATTCTGTGCATTGCATCCGTGTTGTTGCTCTAAAACCAGCTTAACAGGTTCTAATTTCTTGCTCTGTTATTTATGAAACAGGCAGTTGTCATTGATTAATAAGCTTTGATTGGCACCACTTATTATAGACAGAAAGGCATTACTGCATTGGAATGCATTTTCACCACATCAATATATATATTCCCAATGAATTTTAAAAATCACCACAAAATTGCAGAGCCAAATTAAAATTGCTGACGTCCCACCCGTGACTACACCAACAAGCACGGGGCAAGTAAAAAAAGAGGTACAAAAAAAGGGTATCAGAATCTGCTAGCTTTCCTTAAACCTTTTCCAGAATTAAGAGTTGCTGATCCAGGATCAGATTTCTCTTATTCACCAATAATACTACTGGACGGCATCAAGAAAACAGATACCAGTTCCAGCTGGTCCAGATCTCAGGGACCAAGTCACTACTGGCCTTTGTTTAACACATAACTCCTTTCTAAATTCGTTTCAACCTGGCTCTGCATCACTGCAGGGCTTTATAAACCGACCATAAATATAACCCAACGTCCAGTTAGAAACATGAGTGGATATGAACAACAACGTCAAACATCCACCACCAAATTACCACAGAAACATAGAAGCAAACCATGAACAAGGAAGTAGCGCATCTGCCTTGGACGGGTTCTCGCTGACAGGACAAACGGGAACATTAATACCGTACAACCGAGATACCAGCTGATAATCGGGACGATTTAACTGGAAAAACGGGTTCTGGACTTTGGGTTGTTATTCGCGAAGACCACGCGAAAAACTAATAGACGTAGTAGGGAAGGAGGGTAGCTAACCTCCTTGTTGCTATGCTAGCTAACACCCTCACATTCATGCAACAAAAAATGCAAGAAATATCAATTATACATCTCACTCCCCACCGATATTCCCGCTCAGTTTTCTTCAGACAGAATATATAAAAACATTTTCTAGCGTTTATATTTTATTATATACCCGTTACAGGCTACAGCTTAGTACTAAACAGCTACATAGCTGACCAGGCTAGCTCATTTAACAATAGATAGCTTCGGGCTAGTTTAGCCGAGCGTAAGCAAACTTCCTTCTGTTGGATGCAGAAACTAACGTTAGCGGTATCGGTAAGTACATTAGACGCACAGGGGGGGGGGGGGGGTATATAAAGTAAGGTTACAGTAACAGGTTTAATGGATGACGGTTTGAGTTATATAGCTAAACTAAATAAAATAGATATTAAATTCCAAAACGCACAATTCACTGCCGAAACAAAACGGGGAAAATGAAAATGAAACACTGGCTAACTCGACATACTAGCCGCCTAGCAGCGCTCACAGTTACATCAACAATAGCATTAACGAGGCTTGCCACTCTTTAAAAAGAGAAAAACGAGAAGCGCATTTAATTTGCAGACGCGACCAAACGGTACGAGTTTTAACCCAGACCGACATAAAGAGCGTGTAAACTGATCTTTATTAAACACAACAAGAAACATGGCAACCAACCTGCTCAGCGGTTCGTCCCTAAAACAAACGACGGAGCACAAAAAACTTGAGGAACAGGGAAAACAGCGGCTTCGGTCCCAACCAATGACAACCCGTGCCGCCATAACTAGCCGCATCTGATTGGTCAGATTTTGACTCAAGGGCGGGAAACAAAAGCAACGATTTGGATAAATGAGCTGTCGATCTTAGTTTCCCCACCCTGGCGTCTTCAGCACGGTTTGTTCGGCTGTAGGAGATGATGCTTCTTGATAACTGAATAGCCGTGAAAGCACGTCTTGAAAAGCCATCAGCTCGACGTTTATAGAGAAGTTTAATTAAGGATTATGAAAGGTGTTAGAGGAGGTAAAAACTCTCCCGCTCCGCTCAAGTGCTGTCTAGCTGTTTGTGGGTCGCCGTGAAACGTGAAGTGGACCGCAGTAGCTTTGCTGAAGGCTCGGCTATGCTCACCTGTGGGTATGGTTGTGCTAATTGTGTTGTGGGGTTTTTCAGTGAGTGTCGTTTGAAGAGTACATATCCTCATGTTGTCATGTATCTGGGGGGGGTAAGGGGAGGGGGGTAGGGGGCGGCGTTTCGATGCAGATATTGTTCATATTTCAGAAAAGATTTGTCATAGCTTTTGGTAGAAACAGAAAGGTGTGTAAACGTGAGAGTTTGCGGGTGGGTTTTAGTTTTAAGATGCAAGTCAGTGTATCTGAAGGGGAATTCCACCGAATTCTCAAACTTTTCTGTAAATAAGTAGATGATTAGAAGAGAGAAAACCAAGTCATTTGGGTGGTCTTTTATAAAGTTATAGAGTAACATGCATATTCATAAAACTCTTCCCCAGTGGTGGTGATAGGAACCGGACGTTAATGATCAATGCCACTATATAGCTTGCGCACAGAAAAAGGATTCCATGAATTGTTATTTGTATGCCTTAGGTATTGTGTAGCAACACTTGCCTACAGCAATGCATTTTAAATGTGCAATAGAGAGAAAAAAAATGCATTCTCATTTGAGTTATTGATTCCAGGATTGTGTTTGCAGAAGTTCCCTTCCACCTTAAAACTGTGGTGCCACATTTTGCATTCTAGTGCTTGCACCAAGCGGCCTGCACAGCATTTAAGGTGAAAACGAAACATTTGATCAATAAGCTGGCAAATAGGAACTCCATTATCAGCCCTTGTATAACGATGAACTTTGATCATGTCTGTTGGAAAGTTTGGTTCCTTGGGAAGGGTTATAAAGGTGCAGCACATAGACACCGACATACTGGGAAGTCTCGAACACTGTTGTCTCCTCTGTCACATACGTCAAATCCAGCATTCACAAAAGAGGACGGTAAGACAGGCTGATTCATAATCCTATCCTAATCGATTTTTACACCCCCCCTACACAAATTAACAGCAACAAAAATGGGGTGTGGGACTATGTGTGACATCTGTAATTCCAGGGCTGTGGAAAATGTCAACCACACTTGTCAGCACTTTATAACCTCCCAAGGAACCAAAAATATCAACAGACATGATCAATGTTCATCTTTTAAAACAAGGTTGATATTGCTTCCTATGTACCAGCTTCTCTGATCAAATTGTTCCGTTCGCCCTTAAAAAAATGTGCAGGCACGTGGTGCAAGCGCTAGAATGTAACTGTGGCACCATATTTAAGGTGGAAAGGGAACTTGCTGCAAAACACAAGTTGAGGAACAGGAGCAGACTTATCTTGGGATCAGGCGCCCAAATCTTTAAACAGGATCCTGAATAACTTATATTCGTTTGTTTGCTCTGCACCACCGTTTCTCAAAACCCGGGACCGTATTTTGAGCAGCGTTCTCTCAGCGGTTAACACTGAGGAGGACTGAAGAGAGGAGTAGGAGTAGGGCTTACCTTTATTAGCATCACAACCCCAACAGTCAGCCTGGTAAGTAGCAGCCATTTGCTGTGTGATTGTATCAGTGGCTTGCTGATCTTGAAACTGACAGCTTCGCAGCGAGCAAGGCTTTAAAGTTGCTTTTGTGTTGATTTTGAGCCAGTAGCTACTATAACATCATGTCACCTATGGCAGACTCCAAGTATATTAGCATCAACCGTAAGCTAGCTAAATGTATAAGGAATCTAGCATCATTACACAGAGGCTAATTTTAATTGCCCTGTCTGTGTTTTATTTTGAACTTGCTGTAAAAACAGCCAATTCAGAGCAGAGCTCTTTGGATTATTTTATGAGCTCATCCAAAAACGGACAAGATATTCAATTATAGAACCCAAACATAGGATGTATGTGTATGTAAAACAGGCATCTGTGCATTCTACGACCTGACCAGAGTCACATTACCTTATGTAGAAATCACAGAGAACCATTTCAAAATTATGAATTAAAAAAAAAAAAAATTCATTATGGCACCTTTAATTAGCCAGGACGACTTTTTTGTCCATTATCTACGTCACATAGGAAAAACAGATAAGTGTACTTTGTAAGACATCATGATACTGTCGTTCCCATCACCTCCACTGTAAAGAAATCTGATTGGCTAATATGGTTAATTACAGTGCACATCAAATTCACTTTTGATTTGTCCTCAGATCTCGCATAAATGGTGGAATTTCCTCTTAAATGTCGTTATGCATTCCTCAGATGAAAGTTAGATACATATACTTCCATAGCCTGGACATTTTATACATACACTGTGTAGGTGGACTGTATTATCTGCCTAGTATTTGAGTGTATAAATGTATAAATTTTTATTTTTGTGAATGAACTTTTAACCTTTTTTTATTCACTGTTATGTGTAGAGAGCTAATCCAGAAGGATGCAAGCGACAGGAGATGCCCAGTTAAACCCAGGCTTGGCTGCGCTCCAACATGGAAGGTCCTAGGTACCCCAAACCTTGGTTGGATGCTTGTGTGGAATGGGTTGTGGAGGACGGCAGCAGGTGCTGCAGTTGTGCCCCAATCCCAACTCAACCAGCAAAGGTCTTGGAGCAGTGGCTTCTCACCGACCTCCGCGACCTCGCTCAATCCCAATCTGCCTGCTGGACGTTTCTTGAGGCCGTGAAGATGGAGCTAAATGGCTGCTACCTGCCTCCAGATTGACTCCCTCCTGGACGTGTGAGTCAGCCGGCCTGACTCTCAGCTGCAGCGTGTCCGTGGTTGCTGACTGTACCAACGAAACAGGTCACTGCCGTGACACAGGCCACCCAGACAAGCCGTGGGAAGGCCTAAGCCCAACACGCCAATCGCTGATGCTGCACAACTCACTGACGGGGTGCAGAGCCTGGTAGGGGATCTGGAGTATCAGCCCATCCGGGCCCTTAAACGTCGGTCTGCCTCCCTGAGCCACCAAGCTCCAGGTGTTGGGGAAGGTGGTGGGTGCGTCCTCTGGGGTGCTGGCTGCTGAAATCCGAGAACGTGAGGGTTCTCGGTGGGAAGTGGAGCACCTAGTGGAAAGGCATTCCCAAGCCAAAGTGCTCTGCAGGACGCTAGGGTGCCCGAGGAAGCCCAGAGACAGGAGATATGATACTGGATGACCAGGAGCTTCTTGCTAGTACTGGAAGGCCAGTAGGAAGGGTCCACACTGGACAGCGGTTATGATAGCAATAGCGGCGCTCACATTTTGCAAGCTTCCTGTGAGAGTGACCGCTCTCATAGCCATCACGTAGAGCCTTCCCTTGTCAAGTTGCACCTTCTTCTAACAGCCACATTGTAGTTCATGGGGGCATTCCCGTGATGGCATTCCTAATGATGACATTCATGATGATGACATTCCCGATAACTATGACTATATGACAGAGGATTTTGAGGACGTATACGGAGAGAACTTTGGATTGATGTCCGCCAGAAAACTTTGGGCCAATGGCCCAGAAGACTTTGGATATGACATTTCCAATGGAAGAGCTGGACAGCATGATGACCCCTACCTATAAAGAGGTCCTTACCCAGGAGCGGACCTACGGAATTTGCTGGGATGGAAACACAGGCTGTTCCAAGCTCGGACTCAACGATGGGGCTAGCCAGGCGTGGCCCACCAGCCCCAGCTGGAGGACAAAAGCCCATTCGCTTTGCCTCTGTAAACTCCCACCAATGGACAAAACTATCAGCCGAGAGCTTCCTCAGATCAGGTGCCTGTGGCTGGCAGTTCACCACGGACTCCTCCTCCGGCCCGGAACCCAAAGCTGGCCCAGATACAAGCCGCTCTCCACTAAGCCACTCAAACGGGAGCACAGGTTCCCCGCACCGCAACATAACGATACGGCTGATGCTGACATGTCAATCCTCAACTACCTGGTGTTGTTTTTGCAGGGTGGAGTTTGGCCCGCCCTCCTACTGTTTTCAAGTTGTGATACTGCAGGCCTCATCGTTAACACTGCTTGGAAACCTGCGCAGCAGCGGAGGGGAGTGGAAAACTCGGAGCGCCACGATATCGGATGGCACCGCATAACCTGGATGTCGGATCTGAGTGACACTTTTGTAAACTAAACTAATTGGCTTTTCAGCGACAGAGTCCAGGACGCTAAGGAAGGAGCCAGCAAAGCGGGGATGGTGGATGCCGGGATACTGAATGTGAGAGGGGAGCTGGTGGATATGTGCGGGGAAGGGGTGATGAGTGTAACGGTTGGAGCCGTCAGGGAAAAGCGTGCTCCTGAGTACTGAATGCTTTGACGGGACAGGGAGTGCCTGTGAACTGCAGAGGAGGGGGAAGCGGAAGAAGGACTTACTGCGTTACAAAGCTTGCTACGTTATTGAAACCCGGTGCGAAGAATGCTGTCCTTGTTTCTCGATGAACGGACACAGAAGAGGGACAGTCGTAAACGCTCTATAAGCCAAAGAGCAGTTTCCCATTTCTGCATAATTTGAATCGGTCACATGTAAACAAAGTCATTAAGATTGATTTTGATTTTCCCACTCGTGCATCCTTTCACAGAACCTTACCTTGTCTGGGATTGTTTTACAGTGGTGCTGACTGGGAACCAGCGGGCCAGGCGTTTATTGCACCTACAACAAAAAAAAAAAAAAAAAAGGAAAGCTCCTTCACTGAAAGTCATACATGGTAATGGTTACAGGTTACAGCCTGGTTGCGAGGTTTTTTTGTTTTGTTTTTTTTTTTTTTTCTGTCCTAAATTTTTTTATTTTTATATTATTTTTTTAATGCAGTATCGCACGTGCTGGTCCGATCACAGCACTGTAAAGATGGTCGACTCGATAAATTGCTCTACGCTGTGGCCTTTCACAGCAAAACACTGTGAATGACTTTATTTACGTCTCCATGAGTAAATTAAAGATAAAAAATTTAATAAGTCATGGAATTCCCCCTTGGAATTAAGCTAGGGCTCCCTCCGCCAGCTTGGCGTTGTAGCCATGGTATAACGTATGACTTTTATTTTCAATTTCTGTGAATGCAGACTTGGTCAAGGTCATTATAATGTATAGCACAAGAAGTGATCTGAATGTCGCCGCTGTCCAATGAGAAACGTGTCTCCATTTTTTATTTTTATTTTTTTGCTGATCTTTACTTTTATCCCATCATTTGAACACAGCAGCTTGCTGTTTATACTGGGTGGGAATTTTGCTGAAGGGACCAACAGAAAACCAACAGCCATCGCTTGGGAAGGACGTCTGGTTACATTGGACTTGCATTAAATCATTCCTCTCTGTGAAGCTGCCATGTGGAGATCTTGTTTTTCTTGGACAGCAACGCCATTCCCGGCAACCCGCACTCCCGGAACATGAGTGGCAAAGACCATTTATGCATGCATTGGTTCTATATAAAAGCTATAGATGGAAAATAGAACCATCCCTTTAGGACCCTGTTTTTAAAAGCGTACTCGGAGCTCTCCAAGTGCTTTTAAATGTACATACCAAATACTGGTATTTCAAATGTTTCCGTGGAGAGAACCGTTTCATGCCTTGAACGGTCCTTTTTTATGTTAAGATGGTTTCTAGATTCTAGATGATGTAGAATGTGTTGCAGTCCGTGACAATAGCGGATCCATTATTGGTTCCCGTCAGACCAAATACAAACACACTTCCCTCACGCTGATGAACCATTAAACCCAACAGAAGAAAGTTTAAGCCATGCAGATGGTACTATAGAGGCCCTCCCTTTAATAAAGACCCTTAACAGAACACCTCCTAGAGTGTAGGTAAACGATCAGTTTTGAAGATTAGATCATTATTTGGAACTGTATTGTGGAGTTTGTTCAATCTTGAGTTATGTGTGCTCTGTTTTACTGTTTCCCTAGGACAGGGAATGGTAACTGTGTTAGAACATGGGGTGTATCTAGAACCTCGTCATGCTTTAGTGCTTCTTGGCAGGTGAAGTGGTTGTGTTTCGGATATAAAGAGGGTTCCATGTAGAACCTTTTTGAGAATAGTTCTGTGTAGCACGTTCTTCAGGTCTTCTGTTGTTGATGGTGTCAGCTTGTCGATGCTCCATCAACCTGCAAACATATTTCACATCGCAAACGAACCATTTAAGACCAATGGTTCTTGCAAACTCAAGGAACTAAACAGAACCATGCCTAATGCCATTGCAAATCCTAGTTTTGGATATGTAGATTTTCCATCCAGATGGTGAGACTTGCACTCTTACAGTGGTTCTTCAGTGGCATGGTTAAGGTTCTTGTGTAGACCCCCCCCCCGTTTTTTTTTTTTTTTTTCCCAATTTGGGGCTTAAGTGTTTTTGAGGGTTTCATGTGAAATGGTTCTACAGATTAATGTGTATTATGTTTTCATATAGAATCTGAATCACATTCTTCTTCAATCGAAGAACCATTTCACCATTTTAAGCATAAAATGGTTCTCCACCGAAGTTCCGTCTAAAGAGAAATAAAGGTACTCTAAAGAACCCATTAAATAGCCATCTGTTTTAAGAGTGTAGTTGTGTAATGGTACTATTTTAGAACGATAATCAAATACGAACCCTTTTTGTGGTTAAAGTGCTTCTTTGGCTGGTAAAATTCGTTCCTCAGATTGATGGAGAATGTGTTCCATATGACCCTGTTTGAAATAGCTCTATTAGCACCACAATGGCTATTCTCTTGTTAGGCTTTCAGCACGTCGTTCTCCATCATCTTAAAGAACCCTTTTCACCTGGCAAAGAACCATTCAAGCATGCAAATGTTCTACATAGACTCCTGGTGACCAATAGACCCAGTTTAAGTGGCCAATTCAAACCTATGTTGGATATGTAGATTACAGCAGACTCTGGAGATGTACACTCTTCAGAATGGTTCTACAGGTAATGGCTCTATTTAGAACCGTACGTTCTCTATAGAACCATTTCTTGCCTAATTGGTTATTTGCATGGTGAGATGGTTCTTCAGGTTGGCGGAGGTGTTGACAAGCTTGGCCTCATAAGAACAGAAAACCCTTAATATGGTTCTAATAAATTATCTAGAACCATTTACAACACATTTTTTGGTTAGGCATTTTAGCTGCTTCCTTTTCTCAGTTAGGATGGCTTGCCTGCTGGCCAATCCCTTGCAGACCCTAGTGTTGAGTGGTCTTCTTCACAGGGGAAGGATGATCTGGAGCACCTGTGCTGTTCCCCGCTCTGCTCTTTGGTTCTCCTACATGTGGTTGATTGTTGGTTCTGTCACTTTGGAACTGGTTTTACTGATTGGTCTTGAATAAAGGACTTGCACTGAGTGAGCCTGTGCGTGTTAGCTCCCACTCACCAGGTAGGCGGCAGCAGAGCTCGTGCTCCACCGGCCAACACGTTAATGGCTTTTCCATTGGACTCGGAGCACGTTCTGACCTGCTCCAGTGAGACGGCCCAGTTCCACGCCACTGAGCCTCAGTCCCCTCAGTCTGGTGTCCCGTGTCTTTAGAGCTTAACAGCCTAATAACATAATATGCCTATCATCTCCATCAGTGGATCATATCCATACAGGTGGTTATGAGACGATCATAAATGACAAGTCGGTGTGGTATGTGTATTACTACGAGCCACGC